>JAKSZP010003704.1:0-12245 GCA_022478985.1 Massospora cicadina | reverse complement strand
AGCCAGCTTTAAGATCTTTGTCTCTGCATAGACACGGGGTCTGCTGGCCTAAATGTCAACGTAAGCCCTTGATATCCACTTGAATCTCATCCCAGTCTTGGTTGAGGGAGGAAACGGAAGCCTTATGTGCAATATGCTCTTTTAGGGATTGAATGTCAGCGCCCTGAAGGCGAAGCTTGATATCGAGGGTGGTCAGACAGGTTTTGAACCCTCTACAAGTCTGTTCAAGCTGAGAGATTTGACTATTGATAACCTTGGTGAAAGCGCTGAAGTTGTGAATATCATCTGACAGTGCATCAATGGAGACCTTAGGTCAAAGAGGACTCCCTCCACTTAGAGTTTTCACCCCTGAGCTAAATTCTAAATTTAATTGTTAAAGCATCCAAGGCTTCTAGCACATTTTCGCCATAGGTCATCAGGGCCTTTGGGAGAGGGGGCTGCAAAACCTGAGGGCCCTGGAGGTCCATAGGAATCTTCAGGTCCTTTGAGTCCCTCACGCCCTTTAAGGCCTTCAGACCCCCTAGGCCCTTCAGGGCCTTCACTCCAAGAGTTGTAGTAATGAGAGGCCAGCTCCTGGTAGTGTTGTTGCAGGGTGTCAGATTCTGGTGGTTGACTCGAAAATAGACCTTCAACAACCAACAGATCGGGCTGATTATCCTTTCAACGCTTGAGCTAACGCCTATTGCAATTATACAATTCAGGCCAAATATTCAACAAAATTTAATTGAGTATTTTATCAGCCGCTTGGCTTGAATACACTCGCATAAAAATGGCTGATTTTTGATGCATCAAATCTCAGCAATTGGTCTCAATTATCAAAACACAATCAATTTAATTATATACAAAATAATTCGGGGATGACCCAAAGCTAACCTCTGAAAATCCTGTGGACTTCAGACGAACAAAAAACGTAATCAATTTCCTGCCTGAGGGCGAAATTTTTATGTCAATATGTGTAATTGGCATGATAGCACTTGCGTGGACCACACAGAAATGGGTTAACTAGGTATTGAGGAAGAGTCCAGCCAATGTCCCAATTAGGAATGTGTCATTTACTTCAATTTAGGCCTAAATTTAACAGAAGGTGTGTTTTGCCAGCAGTATGTTGAAAATGAAATCCTGAAGATCTTAGGACAATTTTGCATACTTTTATCGCAATTTTTGGACCTGAAATCCTCCCAATTTCGAGAGTATTTTGCTACCAATGAACCTAAGAAAAGGTTTCAGTCATAGGCCAAACTGAGTGGCAAAAAAGCTGTTAAAATTTTGTGCTAGAATGTGGTCAGGAGATGCCCTAGAGGTATAAATACCAGCGCCTGGACTAATGACCATTATCTAATAAATAGCTTCTAATAAAAGTAATATTTATTATATCCTTTTCCTGGTTCTTTATCCGAATCCTAACCTTGGAGCAGTGTCAACAAACTGGAAGGCCAAATCCTCAGTTTGTATTTAACCCTGCCTCGGAAAAAGTTCTTAATTATGAAGGAAAAATTACACCCAAAATCGGCCAGAAGAGTTGAGGCGAATTTAATAGGCCTAGTGAGTTAATAGATGGTCGAATCCTGTAAACTACACTCACTATCAAGTATCAACCATCAGAACTTCAGCCTAAATAGATGTGCAGGATACTAATTTCCAAGCGAGCAATCCCCAGATTTTGACAACTGGTGCCTACTCAAAACGGGAGATACTCTCCGAAATGGATTCCAGTAACCAAACCCTAGCATATTTGGCCAGACAAGACAGCAACATTAAAATAGAAACTAAAGTCAAGGCTGTCTCAGATTATTTTCCCAGTCAACAAAGCTCCACAACTGGTACCTCTTACACCCAAAATCTTGTCAAAGTGGAGGGGAGCTCATGCAGAAAAACCAGTCGTCCTGAATAGAGATTAGGATGATGCCTTGAACAATAAGGAGTTTTCAAAAAATTTGGATGGTTGTGTAGAGATTGCAGGCCAAAAACACTGAGATTACTTAGAAAATCTGGGAACTCTGAAAGCAATTATTAACTGCAAATTCCTGAGTAGATAGTATGGGAAAAGATATTAAGATCATAGCGTCTAATCAAGATTTATTTGAAGAAAAGCCTGACAACCTCAAAAAACAAAGCAGCCGTTGCTCACTCAGCTTCGACAAAAGAAAAGTAAAAAAATCTCAGTTTATATGGCCAAAAAACATTTTGGGAAAACTAAGGGCCAAATTCAGGCATCAGAATCCGTTAGTTAAGAACATTTTTAAGAAACTGAATCATTGTAAATTGAAACCGATGCAGAAACTGATATCTAGAACCTCAGTTATATGCCTAGAGTACTGGCAGCAATCCTGACACCAGACACCTCCCAACAGGAAAGAGGGCCAATTATGAGTGATGATACACCAAGACGCTCAAGAAGAAGTACGACCCCTGTGGCTGAAACAGGGCGAGATGACTTCAAACCATTGAATTTACTAAAGTTCAATAAGGATAGAAACGTTCAAACTTTCCTCAAGTTATTTGAATGCAATGAGAGGAGCATCAGAGCATGCTAAAGGATCAGCACTGATTAACTCACTCGATGCCCATAGCTGTGACCTCTTTATGCCCTATTTGGGTGACAATTGGTCCTATATGGATGCCAAAATTGCAATAACCAAACAGTTTGGAGGGCCTGAGAAACTAGAAACCTGAAAAAGAGAGCTTCTTAATATCGAATTCAAACAGAATGAGACTATTAAGGACTTTGCGGATAGATTCTTCCATGAGGCACAAGTTCTGCGTGGGTGCAATGCAATAGATAAGTTGACGCCAAGATTGCATTGGAGCATGCGATTATTCCCTTCTGTGAACTACACAATGTCATGTTTCCTGCATTCAATGGAAGCTTGGAAATCCAAGAGCTCACCACTTAATTGAGAAGCTGTTCCCGAAAATTTCAACACACCTAATAGGACAAAAGATCAGCAAAAATCCCAATTTTCAGGCCCAAAAAAACAACACTATCTGACAAGGGGAAAAATTATAAAATACAAACCAAATAATTTGAACAAAAACAGCAAACAAGGCCGATTACATGCTACAAATGTGGTCAAGTAGGGCACTTTGGTAACCAATGCTACAGACGGTCCAAAAAAAGCCTGGGGTCAACTTTACTATAGAAATTAGCAGTGACAGTGAGGCAGGAAAAGAGAAGGTGGAGTAGAGGCAGAATGCTCTAACTCCACCAAACTTTAAGCCATTCCACCTGACCCTGATGAGCTCTTTAGGACCGAAGATGTTGCTAAAATAACCTCAACCATACTGGGGCTAACAAACTCATGATGATCACTACTCAAGCCACCGCAAAAGCAACTAAACCCTTGAAAATAACCAAAGAAGCCTGAGCAGAGGTATCAAAACCTTACGTGAAGCAAATTATTGATCAGGGTTTGGATCTACAACCCAGATGTTCAACCAATTTACCTAAGCTTAACAACGTATAAGTGGCTATTCCCATGAAGACCTTAGCAGATAACTTCCCAGATATTTGCTCAAGTCTGAAAGCACACCTGGAATCGGGCAACAGCCACAGCATTCACACAATAAATACCTCTGAAAAAAACTCTGAATGTACTTATGTGGACATAGTGGTAAACAAGGTGCAAGTTCAGGACATTGTTGATAGTAGTGCTCCTATCATTATAGTCAGCACAAGATTGGTTGAAAAACTGAAATTTGCGCCTGATGTTGCCCACTGTCAGGAGTATGTAACTGTTGGAGCGCATACAACCAAATCGCTGGGCACCTACAGTACCCTACCACTCCAATTTGAATCCATTGTAGTAACAGCACCTGCCATAGTGTTGCCAAATACAAACTATGATATCTAAATTGGGACTAGTTTCTTAAGAAGATATGGTGTTGTTACCAATCATAAGGATGATACTCTCACCATTCTGGGCCAGGCTATTCCAATTTACTACAACTGTGATAAGGCAGTTGAAAAAAACCCAGCTATTCATAAATCTGGCCCACAAAGATTGAGTCATCCCAATTGAGTATTCCAAAGCTCGGTCAAAGATAAAACCACTTCCCACTCAGATTGATGAGTCAAATGGCATCCCGCTTCAATCAAATCAGACCATCACTATACCATCTGGAGAACAAGTAATCATCCCGATGGGACTAACAATTAATATCTTGGAAGGCCTTTATGGTGAAATATATCAACCATGGTCTAAATCTCACTTTGAACCAAACATTGCCCCTGGTATTATCATTCCAGGCCATGGAAAAATACATATATTATGTGCAAACCTGCAAAATTGGCCCATTTCCATTAGGCGACATCAAACAATCACCTTTCTGCATCTTTTCCTACCACGGAAATTCACTCATTCCATAAGTTCGGAACTTTTGTTGAATTAGGGCTCCCCAATAAGGACCAACTCAGCATACATAGTGTTGTCCCTATGGCCGATTTAAGAAACCTGACCAACTCTGAGAAAGGCCAAGCTCAGGAGTTATATGCTAAATATTGTGAAATATTCGCACAAGATGATTTTGACTTGGGTTTTAATGGTGTCACCCATAAAATTGATACTGGAGATCATAAACCTATTCAATTACTCCCAATTAGACGCTCAAAATTATCAGAAGAAGCAGTATCCAATGAGATTAAGGAACTACTCAATCATGGCATGCTAGTCCCTTTAAAAAGTCCATGGGCAGCACTAAATTTAATAGTGAAGAAAAAGGATGGAAGCAACCAAGTAGTCATTGATTAGCAGAAGTTAAACAACATCACAAAGAAGGACTCATACCCACTGCCATGAATCGATGACACCTTAGTTAGGCTAGGGGGCGCGAAGTTCTTCTTGGCAATGGATCTTATCAGCGGATATTGGAAAATAGATCTTCCTGAAGAGGAGCAAGAAGTGTGCAATCATAACCCAAGAAGGGACTATTCCAGCCAACGAGAATGTCTCAAGGGCTCTGCAACGCCCAGGCCATATTCCAATAGCAATGGACACAATCCTGGTAGATTTGAAATTGTCATGTGTACTAGTGTACTTTGATGATATCACGTTTTTACCCGCACTTTTGACGACCACCTGGAACACTTAGAGGAGGTTTTCAAAAGGCTAGCTTATGAAAACTTAAAAATCAAGCCCAGAAAATGTCAGTTTATAAAGAACAACTGGAATACCTCAGATTTGTGATTGATAAAGTGGGTCTTCGGCCTTAACCCTCTAAGCTGGATGCCATCTCCAAAATGAAACAGCCTGAATACAAGCGCGATATTCAAGTATTCCTAGGCATGATCAGGTACTATCGCTGATTTATTGCTGACTTCACACAACTTGGAGAGCCGCTTTTCTATCTGCTTAAAGATAAGGTCCCATTCAACTGGACTCCAGCTTGCCAGGATGCATTTGACCAACTCCAATTGGGCCTATTTGCGCACCTGTTATTTGATATCTGAACTTTGATCACGAATTTATTGTCCAAACTGATGCATCCCAGACAGCAGTGGGTGTCGTGTTATCCCAAGTTGGAGAAGACGGTGAAGAACATCCATTTTCCTTCACTAGTCAGAACTTAAATGTTCATAAAAGGAACTACACGGTGACGGAATGAGAATTCTTAGCTGTCATATATGCTTGCAAGCAATTCTGGGTCTACCTTCATGGTACTCGTTTCAAAGTTGTTACCAATCATGTTTCCCTAAGATGGTTGATTAACTTAAGAGAACCTGAGGGCTGATTAGCGCTTTGGGCATTAAAGCTTCAAGCCTATGACTACATTATCAAGCATTGAGCAGGCACAAAACACCAAAACGCCGACTGTCTATCCTGACTACCCACTATTGCAATACTTAGTTGGGCCGCCAATGAGTTGTTTATGAAAATGATCAGCAGAGAGTATCAGGTTGAGCCAGAGTCCATCCAAAAAATACTATAGGATCTAAGAAAAAATACAACCATCAAAAACGGGATGCTTTACAAGATCGTCAAGGATAAAAAGTTCATTTTTCCAAGACCATCAGCCCAAACAGACCTAATAATGGCAGCACATAAAGCCATAGGGCATGGCGGATTCAAGAAGACGAAAGAGCATCTGAAGAAATTCTACTACTGGAAGTCAATGAATTTCGACATCCAAGAAATGCTAGAATGCTGTGCAGAGTGCCAAGGTGAAAAATCATTCCGGAAAAGCACATCTTACCAGCTTATTTAACCCAACTATGCCTGGCACACTGTATCTATTGAAGTTGTTGGACCACTTCCAACAAGCAATATGAAGGCCAAGTACATAATTGTAGCCATCGACCATTTGACCAAATGGGTTAAGGCCAAGGCTATTCAGGAAGCTGGAGTGGCAACCACCGCCAAGTTCATACTTGAAAACATCATCCATAAACATGGATGTCCACAGCTTATTCTGACCAATAATGGAACCAACTTTACCGCCAATGTCCCTGCCAAGCTCAACCAACTAATGGGAGTATGTGGTGTGCTTTCTACTCCCTGTCACCTCAAAACTAATGGGACTGTTGAGCGTGCAAATGGGATGTTGGTGAACATTATCCAAAAATTATCCTCAGCCAAACCATCCAGATGGAGTACATATCTAAGTTTGGCAGTCTTAGCCTAAAATATCTCCTACCATATATCAACTAGGATGTCCCCATTTCAAGTATTATACGGTAGACACCTGGCCCTACCAATGCTGCTATATTTGGCCCTAGAGGATCCCGGTGAAAACACTTACCCTCAGTACGTTGAGAAGCTTGTAGATGCTTTAATCAAACTAAAAGCTCAAGCCTTTGACAACAGTTTTTCCGAGAAAATAACCAGACATCAAAAGGGCTCAGAGAATTACTACCCTCTGGCCAAATTTGTAGTTAATGACGAAGTTCTATTATGCAACAGCCACAGATTGAGCTGAATGCAAAAGTTGGATAACATCTGGGTTGGGCCACTCAAAGTGATTGAGAAAAAAATCAAAGTTTGTATACACCATCAAGGATATTAGGACTGGCCATATATACAACTGAGTCCATGCAAAATTCCTAAGAAGGTTCAATAAGCAGGCCAATTAATGAAGAAAAAAGTGGATAAAAACATAAAAACATACAAAAACAAAACCAAAACCAAAAAACAAAAAAACAAAAAGCAAAAATACTATATAATAGTTTTATTCTAATTAATCTTTTAGTTTGCCCTTGAGGTTGGGGAGGAGTTCCAACTTCAGACTCGATGAGAATTTGGGCTGTCATTCTTCAGACTCATCAGCTGGTCCAGCCAAAGTTATCAATATAGAAACCAAAAACTATTTACATCAGGCGTTCAGACCAATAAGAAAAACCAACATAGGCTAATTGGGAATCTTAGGGCTTATGTTTGAGTTAAGAGGGGGGAAATTTCAGATTTTGGTTGTTGACTCAAAAAAAAACCTTTGACAACTAACAGATTGGGCTGATTTACCTTTCAACGCTTGAGCTAACGCCTATTGCAATTATACAATTTGGGCTAATTACTCAATGACAATTTGATTGAGTATTTTATCAGCTTCTTGGCCCAAATACGCTCACATAAAAATGGCCAAATTTTGATGCATCAAATCTTGGCAATTAGTCCCATTTATTAAAACACAAATAATTTAATTGTATACAAAATAATTTGGTGATGACTGAAGTTAATGTCTGAAAATCCCATGGACTTCAATTGAATGAAAAATGTAATCAATTTTCCACCTTAGAGCGAAATTTGTACAGCAATACATGCAATTGGCATGATAGCACTTGCGTGGACCACCCAAAAGGGGTTATCTAGGCTATTGAGGAAGAGGCCTGCTAACGTCCCAATTAGGGGCACATCATTTACTTCAAATTTAGGCCTAAATTTTACAAAGGTGTGTTTTGTCAGCAGTATTTTGAAACTAAAATCCTGAAGATCTTAGGACAATTTTTCATGCTTTTATTGCAATTTTTGTACCTGAAATCCTCCCAATTTTGAGAGCATTTTGCCACCAATGAACCTAAGAAAAGGTATCAGTCATAGGACAAAATGAGTGGCAAAATAGATGTTGAAACTTTGTACTCAGATGTGGTCAGGAGATGCCCTAGAGGTATAAATATTGGCGCCTGGCCTAATGACCACTATCTAATAAATAGCATACAATGAAAGTTATAATTATTTCATCTCTTTCTTGCTTTTCTCATTAAATCCTTTCTTTAAAGAAGTGTCAACAAACTAGAAGGACCAAATTTCTTAGTTTTCATTTAATCCTGCCTTGGAAGAAGTTCCCAATTACAAAGGAAAGGTCACACCCAAAATTGGCCAGAAGAGTTGAGGCGAATTTAATAGGCTTAGTGAGTTAATAGACAGTCTGAATCCTGTAAACTACACTCACTATCAAGGATCAACCATCGGAACTTCAGCCCAAATAGATGTGCAGGATACTAAATTCCAAGCGAGCGATCCTCAGATTTTGACACAGGGTCCATACCCGATTTTCAACTTGGAGGAAGCGCTGATTCCGTGCCGCCCTGAGGAGTTGACGTTCAGATGCAGCTGGACCTCAAGATAGCCAGAGATCCTGCTATCTAAAAACATGATTTGGTCTCAGACCTTGTTGATCAACCGTCAGATATCAATAATGGCCTCACGGTTGTCATGGACAAAGAAGAAGGCCACATTGTAGAAATCAACAATATGAAAGTGTAAGGCATGGGTGAACCTCAGTTGTCAGGAGACTTTATGTTGATGCAACCCAACTAACTGGATTAGGTGATGAATAGCTGGGTGGAAAAAGTTGTAAAGGTAGCATTTGGGACCCAGGATAAGTTTTACTGCTGGCAGATGGACCGAGGCATAGAGATCCCACATGGTAGAAGTCAAGGAAGAGGCGCAGGAGCAGCTGGAGTGGGCACCCACGGAGTAGATGCCGTTTACTAATTGTTTGATAATATCATTAAAGTTCTTGTATTGAAGTTGGTACTGACTTCCATCAAAGGATGGCAGGGAGTACTGGAAGGTTTCCTGGAATTATAGGCTCTTAGGCTGAGTGTACAGCACTTCATAACATAATATACTAATCCATTAAGCAACGCTTCTTGACCAATCATCAGATAATCTTCAGGACAGCTAGTATTCTCCATTGTTTGTGATAGACGTTTTCACTTTGGACAGCTCAGAGTTCCATGTAGCGAACACCATGTTTTGTTGGTGATTCAGTTCTCTAGACTGTCGCTGAGGTATAAAGGTGGGCTCAAAAGCTGAAAATTAGTAGAGAAGCCATAAAATGTAAAGATGAACTAAATATAGACTACTTTATTAGATTAAAATGTATTGATATTTATAGGGTGAATAGGGACACGATTCCTCAAAGATCTTCATGGCCCCATCCACTCAGGATCTTTCATGACTTTTAGATTGACCGCCTGGGTGGCACCCTCATAATACTTCGTCACCCCCATGACCAGAGCGGTGGAAGCCGCGCCTCTTACAATTAAGGAAGCGGGGAAAAGATTCCTGAAGCTGTCTATATCAATTCTCAAACGCTTGAAGATTGCTGATTGAATTTTGGGCTGGAGCCATTGAGATAAGGCTCCTTTTGAGTGAGTGAGAGTCAGTTCACTACGGCTCAATTCAGAAGTATGAATTTTAATCCGTTTTTCATATCTAATCCTGACACTAGCAAGGATTGGAGCCAGAGAGGGAAGCTGTAGGGGGAGCAGATAAATGCTCTAGACCTCTACAGAAAAGAGCTTGAGTTGGTTACTGGGTCGCTGATGATGCTGCCTGATGTCTTTTTGATAAAGATGGTAGTGAGGAGGTGTAGCAAGGATTATACGCTGCATACGCGGCCCTAGAGGAGGCTTATCGGCCATTGTTCGTGATGCTGGAGTAGCTACAGGAGACATGCCACCAGAATTACCTTCTCACTAGTGAAGTAGGACCTGATGATGATGAGCTTTCCACTTTAAAGTTGCCCAGCAAGAACTAAGCGAATCTTTCCACACAAAAACTCTTTAATACTATACCCCCAAAAGATATGGAGGAAAAAGCGAGTGCCTAGGAGATAATGATATTTCGCTATACCACTTAACCTTAGGAGATTTGGTACTCTATAGCGATAATTTCAGTCTCCTGGGGATAGGGTACTCAACTGGAAAAAGCTTTTTAGGGATCAAGAACCTCGCCTGAATATTAACCAATAAACAAACACAAACATTAGACTCTTATCTTTAATAATTCAACCATTGACCATAGCCATTCATTGATCCCTAAATTTGGTCAAGTGGGGGAAATGTTGCATTTTAGGCTTGACAAGTATAGTATATTGACTTTACTAAAAGCCCCTATTGCCTTATAGTCCTTACTTTTAACATTCCCAATTATCTGTGGTTTGCGTCATGTTGATTCTCATCAATACACTAGTCAAATACTTTAGCTTTTAATTTTAGGCCTTAATCTCTGCATATATTTATTTACCATCTCCTCATCTAAATTATTATGTTACCCACAAGCCTAATCCCAAGCATTTTAAATTACAAATTGCCTTGTACAAATTATCTTTCAATGTTAAATTTTTTTAATTGATCTAACAAAAGTTATTTTACTAATACTTTCTCTCACTAAAACCCCATCAAACATTAGTTTATAATTATATAATTCTATAGAAGATCATTTCCAATTGTAACATTGATGATTATTTTGCTAAAAATTTCAGCTGACTGAATTTGTAGCAAGATCATAAATTCACAATCCTAAGTTGGTGGATTAGTCTAAGCTGCTTGTCAACTGGATGGTCAGTTCCCCAAAACCAGTCTTCACTCCCATAGCCAAAGTTACTCTAAATGTTCCGTTGGATCAGACCCAAGTGTTTTCTGTCAAAATTTAAATAATAAAAATCATCATATTAGTCCTTTATACCTCTAAAAAACCAATACTATTATATTGTTACTGAAGTTGAACAAATAATCTATCAGGTGTTACTGAGGATGAACAGAATACCACAAGATATGCCCAACCTTGGATAGTTGAACGTCAGGTTTCAGACAGCTTTTTACACAGGCTATTGTCATACCCAAAGGAGGATACTTTAGAGTTTTGGGAGCTGAAAGGAAAGCAGATTAAATATAGGCCAGGGCATAGTTTGGTTGGCCTCACACGGGATAAGGAAGTAACATGAATTGCACTCACTGAGATCATTTATTCTTTAAGAGCAGTGAACTACTTTCTATTTGGATCTCCAACGCTGGAAGTACATCCTGAGACTTAAGCTGTTTAGAGAAGTTCATTTGTATTACACTGGTTTGCCTTATGATGAACCACCGCTGAAAGTATACCCCAAGCATACAGCGGATTGGAGGGTCTATTTCTTAAAGGCTTATAATTTAATAGTAAGTTTTATATTTTTTGAGGCAAACTGCCATAATACAGTTTAAACTTATATTATTGCCAAATATTTTTGTGCATTCTCGCCCAGTTGCAGTCCCAATTATAACATTCACCTAGTGCAATGGTGGTAATGTATAGCTAACTTTCCTGTTTGATACACTGACAAGGAGGGTCATATTAGGCTTTGTACAGTCTCCTTGGTTATGGTATACACCAATGAATTCATGGCTAGAGTCTGCAATCAGATAATCTCATTATTTAAACTCACAGGGTGATCTTGGAAGACTTGGGAGTTGTTGACAATAGCATGGGTTGTAGACTAATTGGTAAAAATGGCTCCCTGCCACCAAGCGTCTTAAAGGGGACATCTTTATCACCTGGAGGTAGCTAACCTGTTAAGTCAGTATGAACTTGATAGGAAATGGTTCCATTGTAATATATTGGTAGAAGCCATCTTTCGCAGAAAATAAATAGTGCCAATAGCCCTATTGAGTCTTAATTTGTGGAAAGATTATATGGTGCTGAAAAAGCTTGGCAGATGTCGAATAGAGCAAAAAATACAAGATTTCTCTGAAGCGAAAATTATACCCAATAGGATAAGAGCACTCTCATACTACCATATTTTTTGAAGAGTTGCCATTAAAGAAATAATGAGGTTTCTTGGGCATTGTCCATAAGGAAGGATATAGCTTAATCCATATGGTTAGGTGGTCCATGGACAAGCTTATAAATTGTAGCCGTGAGAACCTATGGGCAAAGGACATATAACGTCAATGTTTACCATGTAGAATAGGCTGAGGGAGCAACTACTTAATTTTTCTATATTAAGTAAGGTTGTTATGATGGTAGAAAATAGTAATGGCATCCAACAAA
>JAKSZP010003703.1:0-12292 GCA_022478985.1 Massospora cicadina | reverse complement strand
AAAAAAAACCAAGTAATAAGCTGCAATTGTAAAATTAGATAATGTGATATTTTATATTACAACATATAGTAGTAAAATCAAGAAATAAAAAAGAATCTTACATGGGCTGCAACTGCAGTCCAACTAAGATACATCATCAGAAAAAAGCTTTTAGTGCCATGAATTTTCCACTTGAAATTCTTTTGAACCTTTTATTTAAGCTTTACAAAAGCTATCCATATATACAAGACATCTAAAATTATATGAATTTGGTATTCTGTCATTGCTATAATGAAAAACTGTACAGATGCCCAATCAATCATATCCTAGATACAGAGAGATATGGTATTTAGTTGGAAGTTAATTGCAAAATCAAGGTCTAATAACACGAAAACCTTACCCATGATGTAACTAGAAAAATCAGAGTCCCAATATGGAGGTGGAAAAACTTTCTATGGCGGAGTTGACCCTGCTCAGGTTTCATGTTGATGTTTATTTTTTTCTTTCTTTTGGTAATGTTCGTCCCCTGGTCAGCTTACCTTGAATAAATAAAATGAATTGCAATAAAGCTCCTACAAGCTGTAGAAAGCTTCTATTTAATATATGTTCTTTAAAGAAATATCAACTTTCTCAGAACTATGAATCATTCATAACTTTTAGTAAGTTTTATTAAGAATCAAATTATAATGATAGTCGCGTTTTCTGTTGCTTAAACTTACTAACATAAAATTATGTATTGTGAAGTTTGATGGTACAACAGTAGGGAGTTCCTTATTAAGCTGCTTTTACAGTCAAACTACTAATGAAAAACTGCAGAAGAATTTTGAACTTTACTTTGTTCAAAGGTTTTATAATTCTATTTAGCAAACATCTATGTAGACTATGGGGTTTTACCTAGAATGGTGAATTATGAAGAGTTTTTTTGGGATTTCTATACTCCTTTATTGAGTTCTATCCTCATTAAAGCTTAAAAATATTTGTGATATATTTGTCCTAAGGGCAAACCACCTTGATAAGAATAACAGTACTTTAAAATAGAACACTATATTTGTCAGTCCATGAATCCAGATTAATATGAATCCTTTTCCATAATAAATATCTTTCATTATAGCAAAACACTCATTACTGTAAGTCAGGTGGAGCGCCCTCTCCATTTGGACTGGATGGCATTCTCATTCCCATTTAAAGGGGCCAAGAAGGCAAGCTGTTCCCCTCATCTCCCAGGGCAACCTTGCCCATGTGGTGGAAAAGCGTTGGGTAGCAGCTTACCCTTAAAAGACCCTGCCACCCATCCCAGTATTGACTTCAACAAAATTAGTATGGTGAATCAAGAGGATATGTGACGAGCTTTCAGATAGTCAGTATTATCTAGGGTTGAAGGATTTGAACAAAATCAAGGGCAATGAGCCTTTGGCACCAAAGCTGGAGAGCCCCAACCCCATGGCAACAAAGCTCAATGGGCGCGCAATTGCAAATAATGAAGTACCAAGTGTAAAATTATCAGTTAAACTCAATGACATTGGGCCATTGGGAAATGCAGCCCACAGTTTGAAATCCATCCTAAACATACCAAAATCCCTGCTTAATAATTCCTGCTTGTCCAAACAAATGCCAGAGTGACTGGGTACAGGTGGGTTAGGTATCCCAAGCCCATTCCTGACCTCATGGGACTGCCCCTATGTGAGGTGTCCATGTGAGGTTCCCAAGGCCCATCAGGTGAGACTCCATCAATTCAGTTGTCAAAATCAAAGAAAATCAGCAACTTGGGCATCTGAGGTCAAATTGACAGCAACTCAGCTGCCACCATCATTTGAAGATTTTTCAAATTAATTTATTTTCACCCTCACTCAAAGTTCACCAGGTTGAAGATTCTTTGAGGGCCGCAATCCCAAGTTTTACCAAGCTATTCCCCAAATCAATCATCTACTTAATCATTTGTAACACACTTAGAGAATTGACGGTTGATTTTCTACTTTTAAATTTTAATAAATCCTGTTTTCCCAAACTGTTTTTTTACTATTACTAAATTTAAGCTACACAATCCTATCCTTTTTTTACCTGCTCATATTCGTGAGCTTTGGGGCTATGATAGCCTGGTTCATTGCTGACTCACTCTTCACTTTTATGGCCTATTGCTAATCATTAAAGAAATCTTTTTAACTTGACTCAACATCTTTCAAGCAGCAGTGCCTCTGGCATTTATTCTTGCTATTGATTGTTTAATATCCAGACTGGAAGGCTGATCTAAACTAACTTTCCACTATCCTGACATAATCAGCCATCCAATATTATCAGCCATTTCTGCCCTCCTCTTTGAGATGGTGCAACAGTGGTCATCTACCAGTTGAATGTACAATTAATATCTTGTTGTCTATTGTTATTTTGGCCAGTTGCCAAACTTTTTTGCTTTTCCATGAGGATTCTGAAGGGTTTTCACTTTGTTTTCACTTCCCCAGTGCCCTCAACTGTTCACTTGGTCCATCCTCAGAATGGGATCTTCATGCTTAAAGCCGCTGACTTGGCCTTGGTTTTCAATCCCAGCATCAAATCAGCATTTGTAAAAATTTAACCCCTTTGCCACACCAGTTTGGTTTCTGTCTGAAACCTCATATTTCCGCCAACCTAGTTGCAGTCTCTTTCTTATAAGCAGAAATGTCTGTAATCACCAATAAACAGAATTCCACCTACTTTTTATTGCCAATAAAAATTAGTAATGGATCACACCAGATGTCTTTTGAGGCATTGGTCAACACAGGAGCAGTAGTAACTTCATGAGCATGGAGTTGGCCCAGCAGCTCAATCTAGACTTGGAAGTGGGGCCATCAGTGTTGGTTACATCATCAGCCACTCAACCCTCCTTCAGAGTTCGGCATTCTGTGCCTTTCTCAGTTCATCAGTTTAGCTTTTATGATCACTTCTCTGCAATGCCAACCTTGTGTTCCCAGTGATTTTGGGTGTGGGTTGGTGGCGTTGGCAGCATGTGAGAATCCACCTGGAAACAAACACGCTGTCCTTCTCCAACAATCAGGTAGAGGGCTAGTTTCCATTTTTGGACACCCTTACCAAAGCTTGTGGCCACATTTCTGTCACAACCCTTGTTTCCCTGGTAGGTCTTCTACTGGATTTTCCAGAAGCGTTGTTGCGATATCAAAGTATTTTTTAATTCCAAGATGGCAGACCATATTTCCACATACAGAATTTTGCTTGGTCTTTTGGATGACAGTGCAGGTGGTGAACATCAACTGACCACTGTACCCACATACAGCACAGGAGAAGGCTGCCCTCAATGCATGGTTAGAAAACATGCTCGAGAAGGATTGTTGTTCCAAGAGACATCCCCTGTTGCCTCTTTCAGCAACTTTACCATAAAGGCAGATGGTTCCATTTTCCCCTGCGTGGACTATGGTCACCTTAACAAAATTACATTCCATGAACCCTACCTCCTCCCTTTGGAACAGACTATTGGCCAAGTGATTGCTAAGTCATGTTTTATTTAAAATTAATCTAGTCAATGTCTTTAATCAACTTTGGGTGACAGAAGGCCAGGAATGGCTTACCACTATCTGGAAAAAAGATGAATATTCCAATTTTGAGTGATGCCTTTTGGGCTTAATAATGCACCTGCAACATTCCAAAAGATGGTCAATAATGTACTGGGTGATCTATGTTTCACCTGTGCAATTACATATATTGATGATATCTTGGTAATTTCCCCTACTACTGAATAAAATGCAAAGGACTTGGTGGTAGCTGTGGCCGCCTTGCATAAGGTGGGTCTGTTTATCAAGCCATAAAATGCGAGTTTTATCAGGAAGAAGTCACCTTTTTGGGCAATCTCATCTTTAAAAAATGGATACGCTACCCCATTCATCAAACTGGATGCCGTCCACAAATGGTTAACTCTGACTACCCAAAAGCAGTTGGGAAGCTTCTTGGGCACTATTATATTCCTCAAGAAATTTTATCACATCTTATCCCAGCTAGCTGTCCCTCTCCACCCACTCACGTGCAAGAATGTCCCCTTTTGTTGGACGCCTGAGTGCCAGTAGGCATCTAATTCTATCAAAGAGGCCTTTTGGTCACCCCCCTACCTTAAACACGTGGATCCCTCCAAGCCCTATATCATAGAATGTTATGAGTTTTCCACCGCAGTAGGGGCTGTTTTTCTCCAAGAGCATGAGGGGTTGGAACACCCAGTTGCTTATTTTACCACAAATTCTCTTCTACTGAGCAATACTGGTCTATCTACACTAAAGATCTGTCAGTTGTGCTATGGGCCTTGACCCACTGGCGGTACCTCTTGCAAGGCGCTCAGCATGAGTTGACTGTGCAAATGGACCACCAAGCTCTTCTTTTTTATTACTAGATGGTCCCAACCACCAAGCTCTTCTTTATTACTGCAAACCACAGAAGTTGGCACACCAACAGGCATGTACTTACTGGGATTTGTGCAATTTTAACTTCAAATATGAGTTTGTGAGAGGGAGCTTTAGATATCCGTCCAATTTTCTCAGCTGCAATACTGCACATTTCCCAGCTGACTCAGATGAGGTGGATCTTATCACCACCATTCCCTCACCCAGATCAAGGCCATCATACCTCCTGTAGTTTCAGCAGTCAACTTAGCACTGGACACGCTCTTGCTTTCACTGGTCTTAGCAGCGCAGACAGCATGTGAAGAAGAGGTGGCATTTTGGAACAGTTGTCCCTCCCAACTTCCAAACATTCCTTTTATTCACTGACCAAGGGCTCATTTAATTCAGGTCGTGAATGTGGGTCTCTCCCCTCCTCCATGCTGAATTAATTTAGGCTCATCATGATCCCCTGGCGGTCAGGCATCCAGGGAATAAGAAATGCATTGATTTAGTGAAGCGTACCTGTAACAGGACTGGCTTGTCCAAGGATGTTCCAGCCTGGATCGCCAACTTTGTGACTTGCATGTGGGCAATTCGAACCAGTCTGGTAGAAATAGTCTTCTTCACCCCTTGCAACAGGCAGAGGGTCCATGGAGATCAGTGTCCATGGACTTTATTGTCGAATTACTCAGCTCCAAAGAGTTCACTGTGGTCATGGTGGCTGTTGAGTAGTTGACTGGACCTAATTGTCAGATATTTGATAGGGACATAATAATGTTAACATGCTTAATTTATTATGGATCATATCAAATATAAGTGATTATGGATCAGAAATATCCTAAGCTTATGTGAAGCCTGGGATCCACGGCCTAGCGATTCCACTTAATAATATTCAACTATGATGACATGGGCTCAAGGCTTTGTTAGTTAGGTCAGATTTAACAATAATAGTCGAGTTGATGAATCAGGCATGTGGGCTTTGTTGGTTATGTCAAAATTAGCTTTAAATGTCAATTAAGCTTTCAATTAAATTAATTACTAATTAGTGGTATGAATCGCCTTGGTATGTGCTGCTGACTGCTTGAGAAGAGCATCAGTTCAGCTATTTGCAGACGCGTCAGAAATTCTGTCTTGAGAATAATTATGAAATTGACACTGACCCTGAGGCCATGCGAGATGCCCTGAGTTGAAGGGATTGTAGACCCTCAAATGAACATTATACATGTTCCTCTGGCCAAATGCCAATGAAAATGAGGCGTCATGGGTAAGATGTGGTGAACATCAAACCCTATTAATTATCTCCAACTTTATACTTAATAAAGTACAATCAGCTATTACCACAAGTTCGTAGTTTAATCTATAAGCTTTTTATTTTATACTTTTCTATGTATCAAGTCGAGAATTTACTTGGGATCAGTAAGATCAGGGCAGAGTTCCATCGTCAAAGTAACTACATAAGGATATGAATTCTAAGTGCTATTATCAAGGAGCTATATCTTGAATTTAGTCACCGTCTGGTCTATTGTCAATATACAATAGACGCTCAAAAATACATTATACCGCATAAGAAGAACCAGCCATCCAAAGTAGTCCAAAAATTCTACAGTGGCTGTTAATTGCCTAACTAAATTCTCCCTGTTCATCCCATATTCCTCTGAAAAGATCTCTAAAGAAGCTGCCCATCTATTTGTGCATCATGTATTTTCAATGTTTGGTCTCCTTTAAGAGCTTTGTCAGCAACCACAGTCCCAAATTTATGGTGCAGTTCTTGGATAAACCCTTGGCAAACTTGAAGATTATGCCCTGCTGCTCCACTGCATACCATCCACAGTCAGATGGTCAAACTGAACGAGTCAATAAGATATTAGAGAAGTACCTGCAGTGCTACGCTTCAGCTACCAAGGATACTTGGGAGGATGATTTGCCCCTCACCCAGTTTTCATATAATAATGGAACGGATGCATCTGCTGGCTTCTCCCTTTATGAAGCCACCTTATGGTATAATCCCTCATTCTCAGTTGGTCCATGTCTTTTTCAAGAAGTCCCAGCTGCAGCCAACCATGCTCAGCATATTTGGGTCACACAGGCCCTGGTATAGGAGCATTTAACCAAGGCCATAGGCAACTACAATTGGTTTGCAGGTCAGAAGCAACTCTTAGCACACAAAATAAATGTAGGTTTATACATTATGCTTAACACATGCCATTTGTTGATGCAGCTGCCCTCACATAAGTTTGCAAGTAAATGCTCAGGTCCCCATTTGGTGGAGAAATACTTGTGGAATGGCACCTTCCACTTAAAGTTGACACCCCATTGGAAGAAGCACCCAGTTTTCCATGTGTCTCAGCTGTCCCCATTCAAGGGGGCAATCCCCTCAGATCCAAAGCCCATTATGAACAAAAGTTTGGAAGAAGCTGAAGTGGAGGGCAGCTTGGCTTCTTGCAAGTCTTGAAGATCAGTCCACTACCTTGTTGCATGGAAAGGCTATCCAGCTTATAAGAACAGCTGGGTCAGTGCTTGAGATTGTGCCAACTGTTTAGAGCTGGTCAAGACTTTCCAAGTCAACCACCCAGATTCTCCCCCATCCTCCCCCTAAGATTGCCACTTTAATAGCGATAAGGTTTCTTATGGCCCAAAAAATGTGGCCTTCACTCAATTCCATGGTGGTGGTGTTCCCCCTTTGGCAAAAAGGAAGGGTAATGTAAGTCTGGGGGAGCACTACTCCATTTGGACCAAGTAGCATTCCCATTCCCATCAAAGAAAGGGGCCAAGAAGGCAAGCTGTTCCCCTAATCTCCCAGCGCAACCTCGCCCTTGTGGTGGATGAGTGTTACACATCAGCTTACCACTTTAAAGACCCCACCACCTGTCCCAGTATTGACTTCAGCCAAATTAGTATGGCAAATCAAGGGAATTTATGCCGAGCTTTTGGATAGTTGGCATTATCTAGGGTTGAAGAATTTGAACAAAATTAAGGGCAACAAGCCTTTGGCATCAAAGCCGTAGAGCCCCAACCCCATGGCAACAAAGCACAATTGGCACAGCAATTGCAAATAATGAAGTACCAAGTGTAGAACTGTCAGCTAAACTCAATGATATTGGGCCATTGGGAAATGCAGCCTCAGTTCAAAACCTGGCCTGGACACACCGAAATCCCTGCTTAATAGTTCCTGATTGGTCAAACAGATGCCAGAGCAACTGGGTGCAGGTAAATTGAGTATCCCAATGTAAGTCCCAGGAAACATCCCCTGTGCATGGATTGAGCATTTTTCCCGTTTCTGAGAAAAGGTTTTGAAGAAGGTGGCTGTACCTCTCACTACCCAGGGTGACCTTGCCCACATGGTAGATGAGCGCTGGGCAACAGCTCTCCCACTTTAGATCCCTCCTCTGGTGCCCACACTTACCTTGGCCGAACTTGTCTGCCAGATCAGGGAAATATGAGCTGAAATTGCCAAATCAAAATTGATTGGTCCAAAACCAATTGAAAACAAACCTGACAAACAGAATCCATATAGTCAAAAAGGGATGAAGATTGAATTATTGGCTGGAATCGCCAATGGTTTTGATTTGGCCAGCAGTGTAATCCTCAAAAGTAACCCCCTCTTGATAATCATCGGGATGATCCCCAACATGCAGGTAGTAGCATTGGATACCATCACAGATAGTTCAAAGCTCCCATCTGGCAAATTTGGGAGCTGCGGCCAATGCAACGCTTTTGCTTAAACAAAAGGTTCAGCAACCAGGCATGGGCAGGTTGGGAATCCCAAACTCATTCCCAACCGATTGGGACTACCCCTATGTGGGGTATCCCTGGGGAATTCCTATTGCTCGTCAGGCCAGATGCTGTCGCACCACCACTGGAAATGCAGTTGAGTCTCAGTTTGGACATTCAAGGTCAAACTGACAGAAACTCATCCTGCTGCCAAATACTTCAATTCAGTTCCTATTGAGCTTATCTGCCCCCATCCCTGAATAATTCACCAGTTAGGTAAAACTTGAGAGTCCCGATCCCTGCTTGTTCCCACATCAATTGACCACTATTTTATCAGTTGCACTGCACTGAGAAAATTGTTGGTCAATTTTCTTCACTTTCCTTTAAGTAAAATTTGCCGCTTTAAACTAAAATTTTTCAACTGTATTGATATCCTTCTAGCCATATTCCCGATGGCTTTGCTCTGGTGGCCTGTTGGTCTCTAACCAGATGGGTTATACCAGTACTGATGGTTACTATGTCACCCACCATTATCAACTGGATTCAGTGAGCAGATACTTCTGGCAATTCAACCACTTTATTTCAAATATCTGCCAACAATATAATGGGATCTTGTGGCCTTACATCCACCATTTCCAAGCAAGAATCCGCCCCTTGTATCCTCAGTTGAATCAAACCCACCTACCATTGACCTTGTAAAAACTATATCTGTAGTACCATCCCCTGCAGCAAGACCCCCAGTGTCTGGGTTTGTCTCCATTTGATTCATTTCAAGTTGCTATTCACAATTGCCCTACACCAAAGATTTATTGTTTCCCAATTCACAACACCATACAATGTTGTATTTGTGGCAATGCCTCTGGCATTCTGGCTTTCTTTTCTAAGTGATTACACATCCTGAATGTCAGGCCGGTCTAAACTTCTTCTGCCTTTTTCATGACATAATTGATTAACCATTGTTTCCTGCCACTTCCTCCCTGCTCTTTGATGTGGGCGCTGCAGTGTTTACTCTCTACCAAATGAACATGCAATCAGTAGTCTGCTTTTTTTTGTTCGTTTGGTCACTTGCCAATTTTGTGGTTAGTATCCGCTTTAACCTGGATAAACTTCTTCAGGCTGGAAGAGCCTCGTGGACTACTACCTCTCCCCCATCTAATAGTCAGGAAGAAAGTTCACATGTTCCTTCCTGAGATATTGTGATTAGGTTCTTGATGCCCTCGCTGAGGTTCAAATGCGTTCTGCAATTTCCCTTAACAATGCCGCTGCATTATCCCATGCCCAACAAGGGGTCACCTTGTTGGATGCTTTAGAAGTAAATGCCCGTTGGTGGGTACAAGGCCTTCTACATTCTTCCTCATAAGCGGGGGATCCCACCTCACTGATTGCCGTCATATCAGCTGCCCTGAAACCCCCTGTGTTGCTCTCAGACCATTTATTACAATTGCTCTCTACTATGGCTGAAGCCCCCAGCTTGGCTTCTTTAGTCTCTACCTTCCGCATACTGGCTCCTGCACTGGACCTCTCTAATGATATGATTCAGGCAATTTTTATATCAGGGTTGGATTCAGTTTCTGCTCATCACGAGGTTTGGTACACCTCAAAAGGAACGGTATATCAAATGTGAAATGCTTCGACCACTATTAATGCTACCCTCACCATACTGTTTGCTATCAAGGAAGAGATTTTATGATAGGACTACCCAATAATGATGCGGATACAGTTTTTACCATTGAACCAGTGTTAGTATTGACCTCAGAGCCTGTCAATACTCCCACATTGGAGCTGGATTATCCTGGTTCACTATAAATGAATTAGTAAAAGCCCAGATGGAGGAAGCCAGTTCCCAAGCCCTTGTTCTTTCCAACTTTACTCCAGAAAAGGCCCCAACCTTTCCCCCAATTTGCCTTGCATATCTTCAGTTGCAACAGAAACGTCTAAATCTACCATTAAACAAAACTTTACTTATTTCTAATTACCTATGAAGATCAGTATTGGATCTCACCACGTCTCCTTTAAGGCTTTGCTGTATACTGGAGCTGTAAGTAATTTCATGAGTGTTGAGTTAGCCCAACTATTGGAACTGGACATGGACGTGGGTCCATTGGTGATGGTGGCTTCTTCAGCCTCCCAGACATGATATATTGTCCATCGTCCAGTACCTTTTTTGGTACACCAGTTTGCTTCTGCAATTGGTTTTCCACTATGCCAAACTTGGTGTTTCCGGTGATTTTAGGGGTTTAATGGTGGCGCTGACAACATGTCAAGATTCATCTGGAGTCTAACATGTTGTCACTCATTAATGATAAACTGTAAGGTGAATTTCCCTTAGTTGACACTCTCAAGAAAACTCTTGGTTGAAGTTCTATTACTTCCCTCATATCTCCTGCGGGCCTTCTGTCTGATTTTCCCAAAAGTTTAATGCACTATTAAAGTATCTTTATATTTTAAAAAGGCAGATCGTCTGCCTCCTCATAAAAAATTTGACCTGGGATTTTGTACAACGGTGCAGTTGGTGAATATCAACTGTCAGTTATATTCCCATACAGCGGAGGAAGAGGTTGCACTTAACACTTGGTTGGATGATATGCAAAAAAAAGGGTGGTTGTTTAAGGAGATATAACCAGTCGTGTCTCACATCATCTTCACTAAAAAAGCTGATAATTCCCTCCATCCCTGTGTGGATTATGGACATCTAAACAAAGTAATGGTTCACAATCCCTACACCCTGCCTCTGGAGCAGACAATCAGTCAAGCAATTGCCAAATCTCATGTGTTCTCTAAGCTGGATCTCATCAATGCCTTCAACCAGATTTGGGTAATGGAAGGGCAAGAATGGTTAACAGCAATCTGGATGAAGCGAGGCATTTTCCAATTCTGCATAATGCTCTTTGGGCTGAAGAATTTTGGCTGAAACATATCAACAAATGATCGACAAAGTACTGGGTGACCTCCAGTTTATTTGCGTAGTTGAATATATTGATGACATTCTGGTTCACTCTCCAACTCCCAAACAACATGCTATTGACTTGTAAGCAGTTGTGGCTGCTTTGCACAAGGAGGGCTTGTTTATTAAGCCTTATAAATGCGAGTTCTATAAGGAGGAAGTTACCTATTTCAGGAACCTCATCCTTAAAGATGGCTACTCAATTCCTCCCAATATGTTGGACGCTATCCGTGAATGGCCAACCCTGACAACCCAGAAACAATTACAGAGTTTTTTGGGAACCATATTATCTTAAAAAAATTTTCTCAGCCCTTTCCCAGTTAGCTGCCTCACTCCACCCCCTCACAGGTAATAATGTACCACTTTGTTGGATGCCCAAATTCCAGCAGGCGTTTAAATCAATCAAAGAGGTGTTTTTACACCCTCCCATCCTGAAACACATGGATTCTGCCAAGCTGTATATTGTTGTATGAAATGCCTCCTCAGTGGCAGTGGGGGCAGTGTTGCTCCAAGAGCACAATGGCTTGGAACATCTGGTCACCTATTTTTCCCAAAGTTTACCTCTATGGAGCAATCTTGGGCTATCTATGACAAGGAGTTGGCAGCCGTAGCATGGGCATTGACTCATTAGAGGTATCTATTATAGGGTGCTCAACATGAGTTAACTGTTTGCACGGATCACCAGGTCTGGAAGTTTTGAATTACACTTCCAATGGGGCAGGTTTAATCTCGAAGTTACACTGGGCAGATTCTCCAAAAAGACGTTAAATTTTAATTGAAAATACAGGTTATAATTTGACATAATTAAATAATCAAAAAGAGGGAATATTTATAGGCTTCTTAACTGCTCATAATCTATCAGAGTGAATTAATCTCTGCACAATCGAATATTCAATTAATTGATTATGATCAGATTGATTGTTAACCTTGATGGATTGTGATATATTACTCGCTCCTTCCAATGATGTTGGGGGAATTGATGAAGTATATTTTTAAGAAATGAGAATTCATTTAAATCCTGACACTTTCCCCCTCAAGATTTGATCACAGCGGAGGATGACTTCTTAAAAGCCTAGGATGAATATGATTTACCACTATACCAGTATCAATATGAACAATCAAATACTCTAATCCTTTTTGAAATATAACTCTATAGGGACCAGACCAATTAGTTCCTAACTTTTCAGTCCGCCTATCAGGCTGAGAATATTAGCACATAACGTAATCCCCAATCTGGTATTCAGGTAAGACAGTTTTGTGTTGGTTGCTCCTTTGAGTCTCTTTTTGTGTGGTTGTTTCAATC
>JAKSZP010003702.1:0-12318 GCA_022478985.1 Massospora cicadina | reverse complement strand
AAGCCCTCATGATCTTGGAGCAGCACTGCCCCACTGCCACCAAGGAGGAATCACATGCAACGATATACAGCTTGGCAGGATCCACATGTTTCAGGATGGGAGGGGATAAAACACCTCTTTGATTGACTCAAACGCGTGCTGGCATTTGGGCATCCAACAAAACGGCACATTCTTGCTTATGAGGGGGTGGAGCAGGGCAGCTAACTGGGAAAGGTCTGGGGAAATATTACTAGAAAAATAATGGTTCCCAAAAAACTCCATAATTGTTTCTGGGTTGTTGGAGTGGGCCATTCCCTGATAGCATCCAACTTATTAGGAGGAATCATGTAACCATCCTTGAGGACTAGGTTCCCAAGAAAGGTAACTTCCTCCTTATAGAACTCATATTTGGAAGGCTTGATGAACAAGCCTGCCTTGTGCAAAGCAGCCATGATCGCTTCTAAGTCTATAGCATGTTGTTTGGGAGTTGGGGAATGAACCAAAATGGCATCAATATATTTGACCAAACAAGTGAACCGGAGATCGCCCAGTACACTGTCAATCATTTGTTGAAACATAGAGGGTGCATTCTTCAGCCCGAAGGGCATTAAGAAGCATTGGAAAATGTCTTGCTTCATTCAGATTGCGGTTAGCCATTCTTGCCCTTCCATCACCCAAATCTAGTTGAAGGCATTAACGAGATCCAGCTTAGAGAACACACGTGATTTGGCGATTGTTTGGCTGATTGTCTGCTCCAGAGCCGGGGGGTAGGGATCATGAACCATAATTTTGTTTAAGTGTCTATAATTCACACAAGGACGTAGGGAACCATTGGCTTTTTTGCAAAGATGATGGGAGACGTGACTGGCGATGTCTCCTTAAACAACCAACCCTCTTTAACATATCATCCAACCAAGTGTTAAGTGCAACCTCCTCCTCTGCTATATGGGGATTTAACGGACAGTTGATATTCACCAACTGCACCGTTGTATAAAATCCCAGGTCAAATTTAGTATGAGGAGGCAGACAATCCGCCTTTTTGGAGTAGAAGATACTTCGACAGTGCATTAAACTTTTGGGAAAATCGGATGGAAGGCCCACAGGAGAGACGATGGAAGTGATGGAGCTACGACCTTGAGTTTTCTTGAGAGTAATAACTAAGGGAAATTCTCCCTCCGTTTGATCATTAAAAAGACAATATATTTGACTCAAGATGAATCTTCACATGTTGCCAGTGCCATCATACAACTTTTATAATAACTGGGAACACCAAGTTCAGCATTTCTGAGAACTGATCGCAAAAGGTGAACTGATGTACCAAGAATGAAACTGGCCGGCGAATTATTCAGGGATGGGAGCAGATAAGCTCAATAGGAACCAACATCAAAGGATTTGGTGGCAGGTCGAGTTGCTGTTGGGTTGACCTTGAATGCCCAAACTGAGACTCAACTGCATTTCTGACAGTTAGCACAACAGCATCCGGACCAATTAGCAGCTGGGATTCTCCAAGGCCACCCCATGTAGGGGCGGTCCCAATTGGTTGGGAACGGATTTGGGATGCTCAACCTGCCCATGCCCAGTCACTGGACCATTTAATCAGTCAAAAGCGTTGTGTCAGCCACAACTCCCGATTTTCCAGAAGGGAGCTTCAAACTATCATTGATGGTGTCCGATGCTATTACCTGCACGTCAGGGATGATCCCTGAAGATTTTGAGATGGGGTTAATTTTGACGATTGCACTTCTGGGCGAATCAAAACTGTCAGCAATTCCATCCAATAACTCAATCTTCATCCCTCTTTGGCTATTTTATTCCAATTGTCAGGCTTGATTTCCATTGGTTTTGGAGCAATCAACTTTAATTCAGAGATCTCAGCACAGATTTTTGTAATCTGTCTAACGATTTCAGCCATGGTGAGTGAAGGTACTGGGGGAGGGATCCAGAGAGGGAAAGCTGTTAATCAACGCTCATCTACCACATGGGCGAGGCCGCCCTGGGTGATGAGGGGCATGGCCACCCTCTTCAATTTCTTTTTGCTCAGAAATGGGAAGAGCGATCGGTCTATGCACAGGGGACATTCCCCTGGACTTACAGTTGCCCTCAATGTATGGTTGGATGACATGCTTTAGACGAGTTGTCTTTTAAAAGAAACTTTCCCAGTTGCCTCACCCATCATCTTTCCCAAGAAGGCAGATGGTTCCCTTCGCCTCTGTGTGGATTATGGTCACCTCAATAAGATCACATTCCATGATTCTTACCCTCAGCCTTTAAGAAAAGACAATTGGGCAAGCAATTTCTAAATTGTGGGTGTTCTCAAAACTCGACCTTGTCAATGCTTTCAACTAGATTTGGGTGATGAAAGGCCAGGATTGGATTACTGCAATCTAAACAAAACGGAGTTTTTTCAGTTTCAAGTAATGCCTTTTGGGCTAAAATGCACTTGCCACATTCCAGAGGATGATCAATAGTGTACTGGGTGATCTCTAATTCACCTTTGTGGTAGCTTATATCAACAATATCTTGGTACACTCCATGACTCCAAACAAAATGCAAAAGATTTAGAAGCAGTTGTGGCAGCCTTACATAAGGCGATTCTGTTTTTCAAGCCTTCAAAATGCAATTTTTATTGGGAGGAAGTCACATTTTTAGGCAATCTTGTCTTAAAAAATGGGTACTCTATTTCCCCTAACAAGTTGGATGCTATCAGGGAATGGCCCACTCCAACAACCCAGAAGCAATTATGGAGTTTTTTGGGAACAATAGTTTTATTAAAGAAGTTCTCCCCTGCTTTATCCCAGTTAGATGCCCCACTTCATCCATTCATGGGTAAGAATGTCCCCTTCCGTTGGACAACTGAGTGCCATCAAGCATTTGAGTCAATCAAGGAGGTATTTCTTGTCTCCCATCCTAAAACATGAAGACCCCTCCAAGCCCTTAGTCATAGCATGTGATGCATCATCTGTTGTGGTGGGGGCTGTATTGCTGCAGGAGCACAAGGGGTTAGAGCACCCCGTCACCTACTTTTCCTGCAAGCTATCTCCTATGGAACAGTCCTGGGCCATCTATGATAAGGAGCTGGCAGCCATGGCGTGGGCCCTGACCCACTGGCGGTATCTTTTGCAGGGTGCTCAACATGAGTTAACAGTGCGAGCAGATCATCAAGCCCTTCTCTACTTCTATAAACCACAGAAGTTGTCACACCGACAAGATTGAACCTACCAGAATTTGTGCAGCTTTAACTTCAAATATGAGTTTGTAAAAGGAGCTTTGGATGTTCTTCCTGACTTCCTAAGTCATAACCCCGCACATTGCCCTGTAGATTCAGATAAGACGTATCTGGTTACCATTATCCCTTACACCCAAATCTTATCCAGCATCTATCCCATGGTTCTAACAGTGAACTTAGCTCCAGAAGCACCCCTAATCTCCTGAGTTTTGGCAGTGCAAACAGTCTGTGCTGAAGGGGTGGACCTGTTGGAGCAATTGTCCCACCCTGCGTCAAAACATTCCTTATATTCCCTGAGTGAGGGTATCATTCAATTTTGGTCGAGGGTTAGTGTTCCTCCCCTTCTTAAAGCTGAAGTGATTCAGGCTCACCACAATCTTCCTGCAGTTGGACACCCTGGATACAAGAAGTGCTTTCATTTGATCAAGTGTACCTATAATTGGGCAGGCTTATTAAAAGAAGTTTTGACATGGATTTTAGATTATGTAACTTGTGCATATGCCAAGTTGGATCAGTCGTCAAGAATGATCTTCTTCATCCCTTACAACAAGCAGAGAGTCCATGGACATCAGTGTCCGTGGACTTTATTGTTATACTTCTCTGCTCCAATGGGTTCACCACAGCGATGGTGGTTGTTGACCGCTTCACGAAATTTCCCTCTTTATTCCTTGTTCCTCTGCTATCACTTCTGAAAATACTGCTCAACTTTTTGTGCATAATTTGTTTTCAACGTTTTGCCTCCCACAGGAGATTGTTAGTGTCTGAGGGCCTCAGTTTATGGCAGAATTCTGGAATTAGCTTTTAGTAATTTTGAAGATTACGCTTTGCCACTTCATTGCATACCACCCTCAATCTGATGTCCAAACTGAATGGGTAAATCATATCCTTGAGCAGTACCTGCGCTGTTACGTGGCTGCTGCTCAGGATACCTGTGCCGATGACCTCCCCCTCGCTCAATTTGCACATAATAATGAAACACATGCCTCCACTGGATTCTATCCATATGAAGCAACATTGGGGTACAATTCCTCATTCTCTGTTGGCCCATGCTTAGCCCAGAGGTACCAGCCACTGCAACTATGCCCAACATATCAGACATCACAGTCCTTAGTCCATGAGCATCTCACTAAAGCCATTAGTGACTATAAACAGTTTGCGGATCAGAAGTAGCTTTTGGCTAATGACATCAAGGTCAGTTTATATGTCATGCTTGATACATGACATTTGTGGGTGCAAATGCCCTCATGTAAGCTTGCAAGTAAACGCTCAGGTCCCCACTTGGTGGAGAAAGATTTGGGTAATGGTGCTTTCTGGTTAAAATTGCTTCCTCACTGGAAACAACACCCAGTCTTTCATGTATCTCAGTTATCACCATTCAAGGGGGTAATTCCCTCAGATTCAGAGCCTATTGTGATCAAGGATGCGGGGGAAGCTGAGGTGGAGGGCATCTTAGCTTCCTGAAAATCTCATCAATCAGTTCAATATGTTGTCACTTGGAAAGGCTATCTGACCTACAAAAACAGTTGGGTCAGAGCTCATGATTACACAAACTGCTATGAGCTGGTCGAGGCTTTCCATGAATCACATCCAGAAGCTCCTTGTCCTCCCCCAAAGATTGCTGCTTTGATGAAAATCAAATCCTAAAGCCAATAATGGGGTTCTCGCACAATTTCCCTGGTGGCGGCGCCCCCCTTTTTTCAAAATTGAAGGTTAATTTAAGTCCAGGGGAGCAACCCCTCTGCCTAGATTGGGCAGTATTCCCATTCCCCACCAAGGAAGGTCATAAGAGTGCAGCTGTCCCCCTTGTCACGCAGGGTGATCTCGCCCATGTGGTAGATGAACGTTGGGTGACAGCCACCCCTCTAAAAATTTCCCCACCGGTTCCCACAATTTCTTTTGCCAAAATTAGTATGGCAAATTGAAGAAATTTGTGCTAAAATATCTGAAATACCTACTCCCATGGCAACAAGGCCCAACGGGTGCACACATTCAGGTAATGAAGTATTGGAGGTCAAAGCCTCAGTCACACTCACCAGTGGCATCAAGCCAATGAGAAATGAGGCTATTGGTTTGAACACAGCTTCAAAACCTTCAGAAACAACGCCCAATGGGTTTATACCTACTAAGATGCAAATGTCTAATGTTGAATCTGCAGCGAAATTTTACAAGGGCGTTAGGCCATCGTTAAAAGTTGTTTCCAGCTCAAACCCTCCCCTATCAAATTAGGATTATTGCTGAGGAATCTCGTTTGGTTGAACAGATCCCAAAGCAACCAGGTGCAGATGGGTTAGATATCCTAAACCCATTTCCAACTTCTTGGGACCACCCCTATTTGGGGTGTCCCTGGGAGGTTCCTGTTGCCTGTTGGGAAAGACGCCATCGCATTGACTGTAGGAAAAATGAAAAAAGCTGAAATTTGGGTGGCTGATTCTGAATCAGCAGTGACTTGGAATAACACCAACTCTTTTTATGTCAATTCCTAATAAATTTATCTTATTTCCCCCTCGCTCAAAATTCACCTGTTTAGGGCAAATTTTGAGGCCCCAATTTCGTGCTTTGATAGTTATTTCCTAAATTGACCACTTTTTAATCAGTCATAACACAAAGAGGAAATTTTCAGTTGATTTACTTTCCTTGACTTTTCAATAAAATCCCTTTAACTGATTCCAATTCTTATTATGTTCGAATCCAAAGCACCCCTCCAAAATCAACTATTTCGACATCCCACAGGCCCCAGGGCCATGCTTACCTGGTTTGTTGCAAGGTTTTTATACATGACTTTGGGTTATGGGCGCTCAGTGGTGAAATTCCTTCCTAGACTCATAACAGTCTGCAAGCAGCAGTGCCACTGGCATTTGGGATTGACATTTGGGTTCTTCAGCACTTAAACTGGCAGGCCAGCCTAAAATTAACTTGCTTTCTTCATGACACAGTGGTCATTATTAACTAGCTCAGGCGCTTTTATTACCCACCAGGTTCATTGGTTTTTGCCACTTCAAGGATACTTCGACCTAGGCTTCTCTAGAAAAGCCAATGTCACATTCATGGTGCTGTTCCATTATATTAAAAAACACCTATCCCATCACAAAAATTTCTGTTTGCTAGATGATACAACCCTTGTGGTCCAGTTCACTGGTCTTCTAATTCGCCTCCTTCCTGATAAGCTCCAGAATGAGCTCCTTAAAAATTTGAATGTCTACGGCTCTAACCTTGTCCCTAATTTGTGGTTCTAAATGGAGCCAGCACTCGCTGGGACTCACGATTTTTCATCATTCCATCCCCTCATCTGCAACACCCCCATGTAATTCCCACTCATACCACTATTTTCTGCCCCTGACCTCCCCTTCTGGGCCCATGTGGATGGTGGGAGCACCTTTTGTCCTTCTAGTTTTGTGTTAAATCACTCTAAAAAGAAATGTTTTCCCTTGCATAAGTTGTGGGCTCTGCTCCTTCCTCCTCTAGTGAACAGCCCAAATCCTCCCTTCTCATTTTTTTCATTTGGGGATTGATCATCCCTCCCCCTCTCTTAAGCACATGGGTAGAGCTGATCCAGCATCAGACAATCATTTTCACCCTCCTTGTACTATTACTGAGCAAATTGAAGCTTTTCATCCACCCTTCAAAATTTTCTTTGGTAACAATTCATCATTCTACTTCACCTACTTATCAGCCAATCACCGTTAAGCTTTTTTAATTGATTATATTCCACTTGAGCTGCATAATGGGTCAATGAAGAGAATTGTTTTTATGATTGTTTACTGATTTTATCTGGCCCAAATTTATTCAGAAACAATCCAAGGATCACCTTAAACTACATTTCCGCCTCAAGGAAGGCTTTTCTATCTATTATAACCACCATTATCTGGTCACCAAAGCGACAGCCAAACCATAAACACCCTAATCCACCAAAATTTAGTGATGTCATGGATCCTCTTAACTCAAACCTCTCCTATTGAATTTGCTGCTGACATCCCCAGAAATCTAAAGTAAAATTTGATAACCTACTATTTTTCTTGTCATGCAATTTCTAACACCTCCTGTGCATCGTTATACTTCTCTTTATTCAAACAATTGCGCCAAGCTGCAACAATTTGTGCCCACCTTCAGGAATTGTTTTCTTATGCTTAAGATCAGTTTAACCAGTATGTTGTGGTGATGCACACAGCATTCCTTTTAGATGAATCTCCATCTTTCTATCCAATTTCCAACCCCATCTCATCTGCACTGGCACAGAACCTGAAGCACTCTGCTCCAGATAAGTGCTCAACTGACCATTCCACCTCTGGCATAGCTTCTTAGGCTCACCATCATGGCGTCCCAATTTTATTTTCTTGGCTTTGTTTGGCAGTCACAAGTAAACACGTGGACGCTTCCCCTCCTTGGATTGGACCCTACTAGTACTAAAAAGAGAGAGGTGTATTGTCAACGTTGTAGCACAGGATTCTCTTAATTGGATGTTGATAGTTTCAGCTGTTTCTTTTATTGAGCACCTTGATAAAGCAAAGCCTCTCTAACCTCCAGAGCTTATCACATAAATAGGTATTTAATTGCGCAGTCATTACTTGCTCCTTGTCATTACCAATGTAATTAACCGCCGGAGGTATCATGCCAGTGTCCATTGCATAAACGGCTGGTTGGTTTAAGCTTTTCATGGTTCCTAAGTACTTAAATGTTTTTAAGGAGTAGCTGTTAGGGAAATGGAAAATAAAGTTCAGACTGGCTGCCAGTTGGGATGCATAAGCACCCAGAAGGTGAGCTAGAATGTTTGGGGCACTGCTGCTTAAATGACATTTAAATGGTCTGGGAGGTAGGTAAACAACAAGCGCCAATGTGCTGTAAAAGTGAAAACCAACCTGGAGAAGGGCCATGCTGTAGTAACCCCAGGGCTAACAGGCCTGGGCGTAGGAAAATGTTGGATTGAATTGGTGGGTTTGGATTCCCCATAGGGAAATTGGAATGGAGTCATTAGCAAGTGTGCAGATTCTCACCCAGAGCGGGGATATTTGTGACCACAAGGTGCTGAGATCCTGGTGGTGAATTGCTTCAACAATCAGGGAAAGTTTAGTAAGTGATAGCACGGTAGCCCAACTAGATACATAAGGCAACAAGGTCACCAAAATGGCCACGATGGCCCAGGTGTTGCGTGACCCATAATTTCACATTGATGGGGGTTTAAGGATACCTGAAATAACGAATTTAACAGAAAAATGTGTTCAGAGCAAGAAAACTTTTATTGAAATTTTAATAAGGAAAATTGACTGTCAATCCTTTTACTGTGGGACAATTGTTAAAATGCTCATCAATTTAAAAATAGCTTTGAAACGCATAGGATTGAGGGCCCTCAAGATTTAACCTACCCCAGCAGAACTTTGAGTGATGAAAGATTGATTCAAACCAAAACAACTCTAAAAGTTGTCAGAAGAGATCCAATTTGTCAATGGTTTGTCCCCAGATTCCCAAATTGTGGTTTTGCCATATTATGCTGATTCAAGTGGTGACACCTCGCTTGACGGGTAACTGGGAGCTTCCCAGGGCCATCAAACATAGAGATGGTCCCAAGTGGTCGAGAACAGGTTTTAGATGTCCAACCAACCTGCACCTGATTGCTTTGGCACCCATTTGGCCATGTGAGGTTCAGTGGATTGAGGTTTTAATGCTAACAGAGAAGGTTTAAAACTTTTAGCTATCTTTGTCAAAGGTTTGATTCTGTCAGCTACTTTTGACGAAGGTTCAATGCTATTTGCCATTGTTTCTAATAGTTTGATGCATCAGCCATTGTTGTCAAGGTTCAATGCTTTCATCTATATTTGCCTTATCTGGCCTGTGCTGGTCCCTTTGTTCCAAAACCTTGATGCATATTTCTTCAATCTGCCATAAAAATTCCCCAGTTGTTAGTAAAGTGATGGGTGATGTAATTTTTAAAGGGTAAGTGTGACCCACCACTTGTCTACCACATGGGTGGGTCTCCCTAAGACATGATGGGGGTGGCTAGCTTTTTCAGACCTTTTTTGGAAGGGAAAGGGAAGACCACCCAGTCCAAGCGTAGGGGACGCTCCTTGGACTTACAGTAGCCATTGGAAGTGTTTGATTAAAAACTGCTGCATTAAAGTAGCAAACTTTCCCAATAATGTGGCTGGTAGATCAAACCCCCTGGTCACAAATGACCTCCAGGGGCATCCAGCCTTTTATAAATCTATTTCGCTCTAAAGGGCAATCTTATAGTCAGTATCCAAATCTAAACTCTTAATAGCAAAAAATTGCAAAGGACAAATGTTGAGGATGATTGTTATGGATTAGCTCAAGAGTACCTAGTATGAGTAGCCCTGCTATTTTTAAAATCTTCTAAGTTTAATGCTCACAGCTTAAGCTATTTAAGTAAATGGTTTGATGCAAATATTAGCCTAAATAAGGGCTGAACTTTTATAGGTCTCCCAGTGGCATGGAAATGACAGTTTACTTTTAGGTTTTTACAGCGGATTTCACTTAATCCTGATAGGGGGCTGACGTAGGTGGCGTTAAATAATATGTTGCAATACATGAGACTTTATAATGGGAAATATCCTTTTATATTGAGGTAATTTATTTAAAGCATATCACTGCAGCAAGATTTGACATAGATTGTATAAATTATTGGGTTATATTGATGCTGTAGATCTTATAAACATATATAGAAAGTCTAGGTAATGGCATAAGTTCAAAGCAGAGTTTAAATTTTAGTTTTCCATATTCTTTTAAAGTATTTTATGGAGTCAATTAGGATTTTTCTTATATTTTATTTAAAAAGTTTTAATCTTGGTTCTTTTAGTTCATCTGAATTATTATTCTAGTCTTTGGTTATTTCCTCCTGTTTATAATTCTTGGCAGCATGTATTTTTATCAGTAATAGTTATTAAGCTTGTTTATTAATCCGGTTGTAGAGTCAGGTACATAATTTATTGTAATGGTTGGTCAATTTGTACTTGAAGGAGTATAGCACTTGATGGTTGGTAATAGGATTAACTCATAGGGTTTAGTTTGCTGAGTATGCACTTGAGTGATATAAGTCTGGGTCATATAATAAGGAAAGTTTCCAGAAAGTACTCCACCATATTGCATGTGTTGGGGGTATAGAGATTGGTAAGACATTATTGGTTAAATATTATATACCCTGGATATAGAAACATATTCTAATTTTTAAGTTATATTTCTAGGGTATCTCCATCTAGTGAGGCACTTTATAAGCTAACAGTAACCTAAGTATTATGTTAAATATTGACCCAGTATTGATGGTTGAGACAGTAGAGGTTGTTATTAAATTATAACAATAATCTTAAACCTTACAACTTTTCTTTCTGATTACTATCACTTTTAGTAATACAATTTGATAATCAATACCAGGTGAGATGAGTCTGAGTAATAAAGCAAAAAGTTGGGTGAACGCGGTAAAGGGAAGCGGACCTGGACCTGCACTGTGCTCAAGGGTACCAAGCGCACAGGTACAAACAAAAATCTCAGTAAAAACAAAAAACCTGAGGTGGCTCCCCCGTGGGTTTTGTTAATTTTTGGTAAAATACTACACTTAAATGGAAGTATCCTAATCTCAACTACTATCATTGGTGGAACATGGGATATGAGTTTTCCTGGGCGTAGAAACACCAACAATGTGGAAAAGTTCAGCGAAGCCCAACATAAATTTTTCCACATGCGGTGTACTTGATAACCAATACTAACCACAAAGGTTGGGTAGATCTTGGGTTTGAAACCGTGGAAGAAGCGAATGTAGCAGCAAAAGTCAGAGTAGTACTCAACCTTCCTGATGGACAGCATTTGGTACTGACCAAATGAACCCGTTGGACATAATACAAAGGCATTTTTATAATTTTTAATTACCTTCTGACCACACTGGCGCACACAGTAGTCGAAAATCATCTTCAAGAAGGCTTAAAAGCCTACAGAAAAATCAAACAATTTGAGATGCAAAGATTCCAGCTGATGCTGGCCCTTAGCACTGGGAAGGCAATAGCAATTATTTCTCCAAACCAGGAGGTAGTGGAGTATATTACAAAAATCCCTCACATTGCATCCTTCACCATTGATGGGAAAAATCCCTACTGTTCTGCGCAACAGTGGAGAGCGCACCCCCCCATATGCAACCACTGCCAGGCCTTTGGGCACAAGATTCTGCTTGCCCCATAAAAGAAGGCCTGAGAGAAATGGAATTCTGTGAGGAGGAAATGGGCGAAGACAACTCAGAGTATGCCAAAATCATGGATACAACACAAACATTCAACTGGGGAGAACATGGGCAATATAAAATAATTGACTCGATTTCCCCAAAAGAATGAAAAATGGCCAAACAAGCTCATAAGCTTGCCATGGGCAAGGCAAAGGCCTCAGTGGAATTCCATATTGCCAGAATAAATCCAGGAAGACATGGATGAATTTGTTTCAATGAACCAATCAAATCACGTGGAAAACCAAACAACCAATCCAAAAAGAATGGATTTGGCAAAACCTGATTCAGAAATAAATGTGGCAAAACAGGGTTCAGCACCCTCCCCCCCAAAAAAAATTTCAGAGCATAACCTAATCAGGAAGGAAAATTAACAATGGAATGCGCAAGAAAATAATGCAGCCAATAAAAGCACAAAAGTGCACCACAATGATAAATTGAAAGCAAGCAAAGCCAAGAGAGGAGCAAAAACAGCAGCAACAAAAGGGTCAGAATACACCCCAACTCCTACTCATGGCTATGTCCTCCACAGCAGAGGTGCATTGGAGAGTAATGTGAGCGAGGGTGTAGGGCTGAGGGGCCCTGCTAACTACACCTGAGGCGCATTGGGCATCTCAGTGAGATAGGGATACTGAACATAGCGGGACTCAAGGCCTTAACGTCCCAGGCCAAAAAGGTGAGTCTCCTATGAAACCCACCTGTGGATATCCTGGAGTTTCAGGAAACCCACTGTCCACAGGGAGAGGAGGAGTCATGGGTAAAAATGCTCCTCCCAACAATATCGTTTTGGTCACAACACTGTGGGGTGATAGTACACGCAAACCATAACTTTAAATTTATCAATAAAAATTCATTACTGGAGGCTGCATACTCGCTGTAACCTTTTCATGGCACACAAAAG
>JAKSZP010003701.1:0-12371 GCA_022478985.1 Massospora cicadina | reverse complement strand
AATGAGAAACATTGAACTAAATTACTCAGCTGAGGAAATGGTATCATCCAAAGTCGCTGAGATATAAGTGAGATGATACAATTGACAGAGGGGTATTGTTAATAGTTTAGAACAAGCGGAACAGTGAGGATCCACTGTATTTATTATATTAAATAAAAGAGTGTCATCGGAGCAATTTCTCATATTTATAAAAGTTTATCTGTTGTGTTGAGGATGACAAATGTCATATTGTCGGTCATATTGCTCGGTGTGCTAAACCCTGCACAAAGCCCCTTTAGCCTATCTCTGAGATACCGTTGAATTCATAACAGAGGTGCTCACTACAGGGGGCCTATTGATCAATTAAACAAATTAAATCTCCAGTCGCTGGCCATGGAGCATCTGGCTTACATGGACTGAGGATCTTCATGACAGACTAAACCAGTCATATATTCAGAACTTTAGCTTGCCTTAGGCGCTGTTCTCAAAAGGCAAGATAAGCTTTGGCAGGAAGTTTGTAGTGATAGGTTGCCTCCATTCGATCACTATGGGAATAATTATGGGTTCTTTAAGTGATTCATGTTTGCATATAATGAGCCTCTGACAGGCAGAAGGCAAAACTGCTAATATCCACCTTGGATGTTGGAAGTGCCGACCAAGTCACCTGTTATCTTTCAAACAGTTCCATTTCATATCAAGAAGTGAAGCATACTTTGTTGTGGTTGTTTGGGTTATTGCAAATATGTCACAGCGGAAGGCTGAATCCTTGACCATGGGTTTCAGCATAATGAGACTCTCACCGTGTTTGTTGGTCAATTCATGGCAGAATCCCACATGTTGATTGGGGCAGAGATTTTATCTGAATCTGATGTGAGCATTGCAATGACCTCTTTCGTGGAACCATACCACAAGCCGTACAATTTCATGACTCTTATGTTGGATGATGACATACCCTTGATTAAAAATTGTTCAGTTCTTGCGCCATATATCTTCCAACTTCTCTCCACTCAATAAAAAACAGAACCCTTCCACTACTGTTGCCGGACCATTTTACTTGGGAAATTTGCCTGTCCGGTTCAGATTCTGCCAAGTTACCATCAGCAGTTAAACTCCTCCCATACCTGCTTATTGTCCCCAGTCTAACTACCACCCTGGGCCTAAATATGCTGACACAGCAGTCATTCTATCACCCTGGTCCTGTTTACGTCAAGCACCTTCCATACAATTTTCAGCATGAACCAACTTACAATATTCATGGATGCAGGCCCTATAGGCAAATTATTTTGAATGCGGTCACCCTGGGCACCTGGCATGAGGTTGCCCCAATCAACAGGTTCATCATGTACAGCAGTATCAATGCGATCAGGGAAAAGTCAGAGCGGAGTAGAGACGGGACTCTCTACATCCACTATCCAAAGTTCAAACATCCCACCTGAATCTACTGAAGTATATGCAGCGGAAGCCCCCAGTATGATGATACATTCTTATATCAGCAGCCAGTTGGGGGAGTAAATGTACTGACACAAGCACAAGCCAATGACATGGAGGACAAAGGATCACTGGGGCACCCAATGCTATACCATGTCATATGTCTGAACAAAATACTTTAGAAAAACTAGAACCATCTACAGATGCACTTTCCTCAAGAGGAGTAGGCGTTTCCTTCCCCATGGGTGCTATTGTTAATGGGTACCCTGAGGTTGGTGAGGGTATTATGAGCTTCCTTAGCAAAAGCGATCATTTGAATGTCAATGCAGTAATCAGTCAACATTTGTCATATGTGGAGTGCACCTTCTGTAGTATTGTTGTAGCTAAGACCCAATTTCATGCAATAATAGATACAGGCGCTTTAGTTAACATAGTTTCCACTAGGTTGGTGGCAAAGTTGACATTTAAACCTGATGTGGAACATCAAAGGGTGTACGGGACTGCTGGATCAGAAAACACAGTCTCTGAGGGAGCTTACAGTGTGCTCCCCTTGCAATTTGGATCAATTGTTGTTGTAGCTCCGGTGGTAGTGTTACTGAATATCCATTATGACCTGTTGATTGGAGCCACTTTTATATGACACTAAGGGGCTGGCATTGATATGACAGCGGAGACCTTCAAAATTTTTGGGAAATGGATCCTAATTATTCTTACCTCCGGTGGAGTTTCAAAGTACTCAGTGCACATGGGACATATCAACCTTGCCTATAGTGATGAGGATCTGTTTTAATACCATCGGTTAAAGAGCAAGACCTGGGTACTTCTCCAGCAAATATATGAATATCAAGGGCTACGCTTAGAGCTGCCAGCCCTATATTTATCTCCTCTGGACACCACTTAATCATAAACACCAAGTTAGAGGTGGAAGTGCCTGCTGGGCTTTATGGGGAGGTCATTGGACCTTATCAGCAATTGCAGATGGAGCCCCATGTAGCCCCAGGAATTATACTCCCAAGACATGGGAAGATCAAGGTCTTGTTAGTGAATCTCCAGAATGAAATAATGCAAATCCCCCAACACCAAATATTGACATTTATACAATTGACCCCAGTTGAGGAGGCTTTTAGGTTCAAAAGTTTGGGTTGTTGGATGTATTTGATCTGCCTGTAGAGTCTCAGCTTAGAGTAAATAGTAGTACCACGTGAAATCTTAATAGGATTATCAGAAAATCTAAAGATCAGGTATTGTCTTATTTCATAAATAATAAGAGATCTTTGTTGTTGATGACCATAATTTAGGGTGTGCATGGGGAGTTGTACATTGACTCGACACGGGTGATCATCTCCCATCAGGTCTCAGCCAATCTGCTGATCTAGAGCACCAGAAGAAGTTGTCATGACAGAAATTGATAAGCTTCTGGAGCAAGGAATGCTCAAACTGTAAAAGAGCCCGTGGGCTTTTCCTGTCCTAATTGGTAAAAAGAAGGACGGTACCAACCAGGTAGTAATAGACTACCACAAGCTCAACTGCATTACAAATAAGAACTCATACCCCTTGCCATAAGTTGATGATGCTTCTGACTGGTTGGGAGGAGCTCATTACTTCTCTGCAATGGATTTGATATTGGGGTATCGGCAAATTGAGTTTCCCACAGCAGAACAGGAGAAATGCGCCATAATCACATCCAAAGGGCTTTTTCAACTGATCCATATGCCTCAATGGCTAAGTAATGTCACAGCTACGTTTCAACGGGCCATGGACACCATCCTTGGCGACCTGAAGCTGTTGTGCATTCTCATGTGCCTCACCATTATCAATGTCTTTTACCGCACATTTTCTGAGCATCTTACCCATTTGGAGGAGGTATTCCGCCAGCTTGCTGAGGCCAACATCAAGATCAAGCCTATAAACGCCACTTCTTCGAGGTTCAACTGGAATAACTTGGGTTTGTGGTAGACGTGACAGGACTAAAACCTCAACTGGTCAAGGTGGAGGCTATCTGAGAAATGACTACGTCAAACAGTAACTGCAACATACAAATATTTTGTGGATGGTTGGCTACTATTGAGGCTTTATACCCAACTTTAGTTGTATTGGAGGTCTGCTGTTTGAGATAAAAAAAGAGGATGCCATGTTTGAATGGATGGAATGCCGTCAACACTCCTTCAATACAATTAAAATGACGTTGTTAATGTGCCAGTACTAATCTATCAAAATTTTGAAAAGTAATTTATTGTACAGATAAATGCGTCCCTTTCCACTGTTGGAGCAGTTCTGTCCCAAAAAGATTTTGAATGGGAAGACACCCTTTGACATACTACAGTCAAAGCCTGAATAGCCCTGAACGTAATTATGCCAGACCCCGTGTGGTAAAGCTTAGAGATGATCTACGCTTATAAGCAATTCAGAGTATATTTTCATGGCGTAAAGTTTAAAGTTGTAACAGATCACGATTTGTTACGCTGGTTGCAGAACCTTAAAGAGCCTGAGGGGAGTCTAGCCTGATGGGCCCTTAAACTGCAGGTTTATGATTTCAAGACTTTTCACTGACTGGGAGCCAAACACCAGAATGCAAATTGCTTATCAAGATTACCAACAATTGCTGTTATGGCAAACCTTAGTGACATAATGTTTGACATTATGCTCAGTGGAAAATACAACAATGAACCGCCTCAAGTCATCAAACTACTTGTTGGAATAAGGTTTAATACGTTCCAGATGAACGGTGAGCTGTACAAGCAGATAGGGGACACTACGGTAAACATCCCAAGGCCTTACACCTGACCAAACATTATCATGAGTGCTAAATGAGCAGTTGGCTATGATGGAGTACCTAGGACCCTGAAGTTGTTGATCCCTCAGTATCATTAAGAAAGCATGCAATTTGACGTGCTCAAAACCATTTCCTGCTTCCAACAGTGCCAAGTGGAAAAGCCATTTCTCCAGAAGACTTCCTACCAGCTATTAAAACCCCACTTTGATTGGCATATGGTGGCTATCAATGTTGTGGGTCCTCTACCAACTGGAGCAAATTGATCCAAGTATATTCTGGTGGTAATTGACCACTTGACCAAGTGGGTTGAGCCTAGGCAATACACGATATGGGGGCTATCATGGTGGCGAAGTTTGTGATGGAATGTATAATTCAGCGACACGGTTATCCTAGTTCATCCTTTTTGACAATGGAACCAACTTCACCTAACTCATTTTACCCAAGCTCAATGAACTGATGGATATCTGTGGGGTTCTGATGGCCCCATACCATCTTGAGTCCAACGGGATGGTTGAATGTATTAATGGGACCTTGGTGAACATACTCTAAAAATTGGTAATAGAATGACCTTCCAATTTTGGTCCTCTTTTTCCACTGCTGTTTTTTCATGCATCATTAGCTATCATTCTGCTACAGGGAAAATGTCCCTTCCAATTATTGTATGGATGACACTCTGCTCTTCCAGAAATGCTTCATGCTTGTGTTAAAGATACTAGCAGAATGGATCCCCAATGCTATTTGACTAGCCTAGCAAACATGCTGATCAAGCTGTAAACCAATGTGTACTCATGCAGCTTAGCTAAGAAGATTAAGAATCAGGCTGCAGATCAGGTGTGGCGTAGTGGCCTATCTCAGTTCAGAGATGGGGATATGGTTTTGTTCCACAACCAGCATGATTTTAGGATGAAACACAAGTTGGCCAGTATCTGGATTGTGCCGTTCAAAATTTATTGAGAAAACAGGGTGGATGCTTATACTATCAAGGACCTTGTGAGTGGACAGATCATAAACCAATTGTAAGCAAAGTTCCTCTGGGCGTATAGGCAATAGGAGCCTTATTTCCAGTCAAGGAGGTAATGTTGCAATTCTGATATGACTGGATGATAAGCCCTAAATCAATGCAGCGGAATGGGTAGAATGCGCTGAGCCTGATTATGAGTTACTATTTTAGAGCGCATTGAGATGAGGCGATATTGGGTTATAACAGATGGTTATTGGATCACTTACATATGAGGTGATTAGGATATATTGGTGTAAGATGAATTGTTGGTAAATCGCCTTGAATTAGGCGATTGTGAATTTAATGAATGAAGTTTGGTGGAACCAATGAGATACAGCAAACTAAATTATTAATCCAAGGAAATGGTATCCATCTAAAATCACTGAGATATAAGTGAGATGAAATAATTGGCAGAGGGGGATCGTTAGTAGTTTAGAACAAGCGGAACAGTGAGGATCCACTGTATTTATTATATTAAATAAAAGAGTGTCATGGGAGCAATTTCTCCATACTTATGAAAAGTTTATTCTGTTGTTTCAAAGATGACAATTGTCATATTGTCAGTCCTATTGCTCAGTGGGCTAAACCCTGCACAAAACCCCTTCAGCTTATCTCTGGGATACCGCCAAATTATATCACAATGTTTTCACCGTTGTCATCCATTACTCTCTGCAAAACTCTTACACAATTAGGGCAATAGCATTGTGGTAACTTATCCCAAGTTCCTTATTTAGGCATTATAAGCTCTTGACTTACAGAGTTTAAAATTTTTATCAGTATAGCCAACTGAGTGGTTTTGGGGGCCCCAACATTCTTAGTTTGAGTAAAACAGTAAATTTTTGTATATTTCTGTACTTTCAAATTTAAGTAAATTGATTAGAGTAAATGTAATCTTATACCCAATTACACAAGGGCACGGAGGCTGCAATGACTTAGATTGACGTCCAGGGCTAGTTGCCAGAGGGGCAAGAGTAAAACAATTTTGATTTATGGGCACATTTGGATAGAAGGCTCAGCGGAAGCCACATCAACTGCCATAATATTTTACAGATTTGAGTGAGCTGACAACTAAGCACAGTGAGAAATGAACTCATGACAGAGTTGTTAAATACCCAGAAATATGACAACGTTCTGCCCTAAACTGTTGTTCAACAAGTTCAAGATTATGGTTGATAGTGGTGAGGATTTTTTTAACTCCTTAGTCTCCTGTCCTTGTAAGTGGATTAAATTTTGCATTGAGTTTATCTCTTTATCAGAATCACCGAGAAAGAAAGAAGAGTGACTCAAGTTCTGCTCAAAATCATCAAGGCAGAGTTGAAGTTCCTCCAAAAAGCTATGGTAGTATGAACCTGAGAATTATGAGGTAATACATCATCTGAGCCTGAGCCTGGAAGCCTAACTATTTCTTCGCTATGGAGACAAGTAGATGGACCAAATTTGCGCTGGCCCTTTGGAGTAGCCGCGTTAGAATCCTTAATCCATGCTGGGGTAGCAGTAGAAATACTATTTCTTTTAACTTAAAAATGGTTGATACAGTGTAACAATTGTAGCCCTTATAGTGAGCACCACAGCTTAAACTGGCTCTTAGGCATCATATTTTTTTAGTACTAGATGGTCCCAACCCAAGGGGGGGATTCATCGATGTCTCTTAGGCATCATATTCAGATACACAGGTCCACACAAACAACGACACCAAATACTGTTTGAAGACAGCTTCTAAGTCAAAACTGTAACACAAAAGCTTTATAGACAGGAATAGAATTATTGATTAAATAACAGAGCACGCCATAGTATCTGGTACTGCCAGTTGCTCAGTGGCTCAGTATAAACTAATTAGCAGACTAAACCCAACTACTTAAGTGAAAAATCCCCTCCAGGTGGCAAGCTCACTCAGCTATGCTCTCTACCAGAGTTCTCATTTGTACATTTCATGGTTACTAAGCAGCCTTAAGATTGATAAACTACTGGTGTAAAATTCAAATGAGGCCAGGAAAGTGAGTGAATGGGACTCAGGGAAATTCCAACATCATATCAATATGCCTGGGATATCATCTCTTTCACTCAAATTACTAATTTGATCAAATTCAATCTTTAATGAGTCTTTTACTTTGACCACCTTTTACCCATGCAAAACCTAGCCTAAGTTGACTAGATCAACGCCTACTGCCCTCTTGTGGGGAGCGGTGCAATGCCTCCTGGCATTTATCGACTGCTAATAAACGCCCAGGCTGGCCAAGCTAACCCCAGAGATAATTAAGTCTTTATGTCCCACCTCAAGACCTAGACTATCACCTTGAACCCTCCCAGGCTGTGCTTGGAAACCCCCTGGTGCTCCCTCAGAGCAACCTGCATTTTGGCCTTTGGGTTGAGTATGGGAACCTCTTCCCCTATGCAAGTGCAGGCATTATCAAGAAAACATGGCGGTGTACAAACCCACCAGATTTATATAAATTTCCGCCCCTTTAAGGGTAATTCAATCTTAGCTTTTAATGTGAATCCCACGTCAAGGAAGCAGCACAGCCACCATTAATTTATAGAACTATACTAATAACAACTATCAGAACTCACTTGCCAGATAAGGCCACACTGGTGGTCCAGTTTGCTGGCTTGGCTTCCCGCCTCTCCCCTGAACGCCTCTTCCTTGAGCTCACGGAGGTCTTGGACGCCTAAGGCGCTGACCTCATGCTTCAATTCATGGTTCCAAATGGTGCTGATCATCTCACTGGACCTTATGTGTTACAATGATCCACCCCTTCTGTCATGACACCCACCTCGCTACACCCCACGCCATGATTAGATCTGCCCCTGATCATCCCTTCTGGGTGCACATCAAAAATGACCTCACCATTTTCCCCTTGCTTTTCTTACATTCATATAAAGAGCAAGTGCCCAGTGCTTTCCGTTTGGTTGCTTCCACAACTCCTCCCTCTGTTGTAAGCTCCACTTCTGATTTTACTATCTTTTTTTCTTGAATATTGGTCCTCCCTCCCCCACATTTGACTGCCGCAGGTGCTGCTCCCACCGCTCCACCCATTCAAGGTTGAATGTCAGGACCATCCCTGAACAGATGGCAGCTCAGGTGCCAGCAGATCTGCCTTGGTCCACTGTGTGCAACTACTCAGCAGACGCCACCTTAACAACTTCTGTTGTTGGACCAGTGCTGGTTGTATCAACTCTTTTGAGGCTCTCAAATGGATTGATGATGCAGACTGCCCCTAAAATATAATTTTGACTTTACCGGGCCATAATTCTTCACAAATCCCCTGATTTGACTCCTTACTGCCATTTCCATACTCACAGCGGATTCCCAATTTATAAAAATATTTATCAAAAGCCTTTCAGTGCAGCCGCTGCCTCCACCATCTCCATCTCCGCCAAGCCCTCCATATGGTGATAAGCCACTTTGTGAGGGTTTTCCTATACCTAAGTTTCTTTTAGAATTCACTGAGGATGTCAAAAACAATATTGAAGGACCGACATTTGCAGCTGGCTGCTCATGCATTGATTCTGCAAGCTCTTCACTCTATGACCCCAACTACCCCCAAACCTACTAATGTATTAAGTCCTTCACTTGTGTGCCTGACCTAGTTACCTTTGCCAAATTTCAACACTCCCAATAAATCGAGGTGATGAACACCGGTGGCTTTTTTGATGAGGATAACACCCACCTCTTTCTCCTTTTACCACATGACATTGATGCTCACCCCCCCCCTTTTATCCGCCTTTTCTCAACACATGAAGCTGACATCAAGTGAATTCCCCCTCTTCCCCTTCTGGAATGGATGCTTAGGATAATGCCACGGCACCATGCTAAGAATCTTTTATTAATATCTAAAACTTTGTTTTAACCATGCAGATAAAGATGCGTGGAGGACCCTCCCTCTTGGGTTGGGCGCCACTAGCACTAAAAAAGATCAATATACAAGAGTAATTTAATTACGCCAGATGTATTCAAATGGCTGGCGGATGACCATAGTAATTATAAAGGACCTTATTACCAATACTTTTACAGTGATGGGGGGCAAAATATCATATTGATGCTAAATTAGAATAGGAGGCAAATAACTTATTGAAGCCACAGCTTAGGTGGTCTATAATGTAAGGAAATGAGAATTGCGTCAGTGAGACTTAAGGATTCAATCAATAGTAAATTGATAAGGGACCAACTGCAAAAAGAAACTTGGGCCACGCACCATACCAATTACTAAGAATGGATCAACCCTTTTATTTGAGTATTAGTTAAATATACATAAATGAAAACTATAAACAGATGTTGACCAAACCAATCTACAATAAGGGTGCTGAATTATTTTTTATTTATCTTAGTATAATCTTGAAACAAATTTCTGCTCATTTCTCAATCCTAAATTAATAAAAAAAACTAGTGACACTCACATTTAGGCCTATGTAGTGGACATTTGTTCATCACAGTAATGGTAGTGGCCATCACTTTAATTGTCACCACAATGTCCATTATCCGTGAAGGCACACAAGAGGTATACAATAAAACCCCATCTTACCACCCACATGGACAAGCATCATTTGACCCTACTTTGACGCCAAACCTATGGGCAAAACACTCCTAACCATGATTATGAATACTTTGAAGGGGTGATCACAGTGGACATAAAGGATAAAAGTGATATAGGGAGAGACCTCACATGATAATGTATTAATGTTTACTTTAGAAATCTAAAGTTCATCACACTACAATAATTCAACATTAAATTGGGGACAAGCTACAATCCTCAACATAAATGCTGCCCTCTGGAAGCAACACTGGCGCTCCATATGGGAGGTGATTTCTTGGTTGCTAATATTTTTTGAGTTTTATGTTTGGTGCTGGGACGATGTTCATTGACCTAAACTTATATATCTCTCGTTTGGCTGGTCAGACTCCCTCATCATCAAAATGGTGGTGTATTCTGCACTTCAAATGCTATCATGGGTACATTAATACTCTAAATTGGAAAAACAAGTCTTTCCTTGGCACATCAGATGTCTGGCATAATTACCCAGCTACTGAATATTGCGGTGATTAAAAAAGTTAAAATTTGTGATTTTGGGCCAAACAACTGCTAAACAAAGATTGAGGAATATTTTGTGCACTTTGAATTTTTGGTCATGGATCACCCTGATAAAAGCCATTTTAAAAATTTTACTCACTTGTGCTTCAAAACCAATAACCACTACATCAAGTGCAAACGCTTGTAATGTAGCTGTAGTTGGGGCTACATCCTATCCTTGGATGAGGTTGCCAGGCTGGATTTTGGCGTCCTGGGTAAGCTTAAGCTAAGCTTAGCCTAGCAGAGAAATAGAAACCTCAGAGGATTAACAGTCATTATCCTCACTCAGCCTTACAATGAGAGGCTAAGGATTGGGCGTGGACTCTTTTTATAACAGACCTCTCACCTAGGAGAATCTAGACTTAATTATTTACCACTGCATCTTTATAGGTTGGTACACCATAATCAAGATCTCAACATTTTTCACTATTCAGCCACCATGCCCTACCTCCAAACTTGGACAGTTATATTATGGCCTTCTAAAAGCTGGTAAACTCAATGAAACTAACAGAAACCTTTGTAATTCATTCATTATGAACCTCTCTCAAACAGGAGGAGGCTCACATACAGCAGAGTATAAAGCTTCAATCCCTTAGAAGCCATTAAAAACTATTCTAACAAGTTGCAGAGCAACTGGGATATTAATGTGCAAAGAGATATAAAAAGCCATATTGACGTTTTGCCAAAACTGCGGCTTTTCTTGCAAATGTGGGTGTGTTTATGTTGATTAACAACAAGTACATGAACTCAGAGAGGGTAGAAACTGGATAAAACCTATAGTACGAAAATAACTATAAACTAGAGAACACTGTTAAGGGCATATCAAATGTGAGTGATTTAAGACAAGAGGTGCATGCTATTTCCCCCAGCCTTCTTCCTCAAGCATTAAACAATTGTGTATACAAAGCAGTGAGTTTAAACAACTTCAAACTATGGGATCAGTTATGAGGCACCCAGGGGTCAAAACAAACTCTTTATCGCTTTAAATGTAAACCCCTACAAACAAAGCCTTGTCCATGGACTTCTGGTAATTAATCTGAAAACACAGGACCCCAGGTTTGATTTTTTTACAGAGGATATTTCCAAGGAGCCTTTGAGCGCTGTCAGGATCATGGGGGTGCTATCATGTATCCCTTTAAAATTTTTGGCCAGGGGACCCAAAGTTTCAGGGTGCTGGATTACCTTTTTTGCTTCTCTTGGTCAAGAAGTATTTTTTCCAGATACTATGTCTGGATAGGCAATTCCAAATAAATTTATACCTAATTTTAACTTAAACTAGGCAGAAAAGAAGAAAAAGCGTAGTGTTTATTTAAGTCCAAGCATCATTATAAGGGAGTTTTTAGTAAATCCTCAAGCTAAGATCTAGACTCATAACAATGTGGGGATTTGGTGGTAGGTTCGTCATTTTGTTCTAATAGGATTTGCTTGCCTCATAGATTGGGTTTGAACCCTGATACTAGGGCATGGAATGTCATCAGGAGTTGTCCCCAATAAGGGCCTAACTATTTAGCTGACTCAGGTTTTATTCCTGTTGTTGGACATTCTCCTTCTTGACTTATGAAAAAGAATGTTGGAGGTATTAGTGCTCCCAAATCTGCTACCATGATTGGCCCATCACCTGCCAATCTTTGAATAATATTTTTGTTATCAATGATATGAGTACCAATGGCGAAAAGACCTTGGCAGATTCTTGGTGGAATCCTAACTATCAGAAAAATATGGTTTATAACCAAAATCAGCTTAATAAGGTAAGAGCTGATAATAGGATTGCTCTGAATTCTTGGCTGAATTTGAGGTGTTTGTTACCACATGGGTCTGATCACCTCCGAGGTGAGAAGATTTTACTCAATGATGATAGGGTGCAAATTAACAAACTATTACCACATGAGTCTGACCACCTCCAAGGTGAGAAGATTTTACTCGCTGGTGATTGGATATAATTTATCAAATCATTACCAAACGGGTCAGTTTTGCCTCAAAATATTTATTTTCGATCTGATAGGCTGAAAGCCTATATTTCCTAATTTGGATGACTCAGCTTTATAATACTTTAGCCCCAAATACCCATGGTCCCAGGATTGGAACTAGTTTAAATAGGAAATACTAGTATCAAAAAGGACCTTTT
>JAKSZP010003700.1:0-12404 GCA_022478985.1 Massospora cicadina | reverse complement strand
ACTAATCCCCTCTATGAGATCATCAAATTAGATTTAGTCTTGAATTGAATAGGTTGCAAAAGTGTTTGCAACGAGAAAGAGAAGTTATTAAGTGATATACTGAAAATAAAATATTAATAGCTGTGAAGTCCAGTTTTTAAGGGACAAACACATAAATTATGACTACAATATATTGCCCTTAGGTTATAATTACTTTATTTGAAATTTTGGCTTTATCAATTATTAACCTACATGCATACATGTCTTTAAAAAACTAATAATACTAATCAAATGGTCCTAGTAACTTTGCTTTAAAACCATTAATCTTGTTTTTAACAGATAAATATTCCATACTAGAATGTTCATAATAGTGAATTGACCATGGTAATTATGGTCAGGCAGTATTTTTCCTTCCTGACTTTGATGAAACCCCTACCCCTCGCCATTTTGCTCCTCTACCCAATACAGCCCCCTTCCAAAGTGACCACCAGCTCGCCTTAGCTGCGGTGGCCTCTCCTCATTGCCCAAAACTATGCACCGCGGTGGCCCAGTCAGTGGCTCAGCTCCAGCATGGCCTGCCCACCATCTTCTTCCCCCTCAACTTCCCTGAATCTCCCTGCAGTGACATCTCAAAACTATTTGATGATGCTGAAATCGCTGTTATGAATGTTGCAACGCTTGCTGCATTCAACCCCTCAGCCAAAATCACCCGCCACAGTATCTCCCTTTTCACCCAACTTCCTGAAGCCTGCAAAGAAGCTGAAGTTCTCCTCGAAGCTTTTGTTGAAACACTTTCCCATCATTATCTTGATGCAGAAGTGGAAAACTCCTACTACGCTGACCTCAGCCCCCACTATGCAGATGCCCCAACGCCCTGGCTCTCTGCTCTAATCTGGTACTGTAAATAACCCCCCTTGATCGAAGTGGGTCTTTCTGAAAACCAACCCCCTGACCCCTCCTCACCCTCTGCCATGGTGGGTTAAGCAGTTTCTGCTTCCCACCTGGTTAGTAGTTTGTTTTGCCATTTTGAGTGTTGTGATCGGTACTGTCCATCCCCTGGTCGGCATACCTTGAATAAATTGAATAAATCGAATCAATAGTGACTTGAATTTTAGAAAAGGGTCAATTTAAGTTACCCATTTTCCATAAGATTGTCTGTAGAGTATCTCAACTTGAATTTGTGTTTTTGTATCATCCATTTTTTATTCTCTTGTATTTGTTTGTTTTCCAATTCTTGTGATGGATTTAATCATTCCATAATACTACTAAGCAACTTGGCGTAAGGCTTGGGTGAGGACCACATGAAGGAGAGAGTGCCAGAGGCAAAGTCCCTTGCCCAGTACCAAATCTACTAGTGAGGATCCCTTAGTCTTTGACAAGTATAATACTCTAGGTAAGCAGGAGTCTGGCCTCTTAAAAATGTGTACAGGGAATTAACAGCCTTTTTCAATGTAGGAGGTGTAGTCCAAGGCAAGTTTATAACCTAAATATCTACATTTATATAAAGTAATTGAGGTGGGTCAATCTTTGGACAAAAATGCCACACCAAGATATTTATATAGCCAGCACAGGTTTTGAACAAGATGGTGAGGGACTGCATTTAAGAGTATACTTAAATTTAAAAAATAAAGATAATTCAAGATATAATAATAATTTATTAGGGTGTAAATTTAAAATAAGATAGAAGAAAAAGCTGCTTAAAGCATCTTCTCCAGATTTAAATTATACTGGTTCACAATTGAGGATTTAGAACTTATGACACTATTTTAATGAAGTCTATGGGAAGCTTGGTAGTTGATAGCTTATTCATAAAATCTCTGTCAAGATTCCGATATGACTGGACAATAAGTACTGAAGAGTTAAAACAGAATGGTGAGAATCTGCCAACTAAGATGATAGATAAATTTTATTTGAGCGCCTAGAGATGAGGCAATATTGGGTTATAAAGAGTTGTTATTGGATCACCTCCAAATAAGGTGATAAGGCAATGTTGACATTTGAAGAGTATAATTTAGACCACCTCAAATTAGAACGATAGAAAGTTGAAGAATACCAGCTAAAGCCAATGAGAATTGGCGGAATAAAAAAGTCTAAGCTAAGAGAACATTATTGTCCAAAGTCTCTGATATATAGGCAATATGGGCGATTGGAAGAAAAAAAAGGTTTAAAGGAGAAAAAGAGCAAAACAGCGAGGAATTGCTGTATTTATCAAAATAAAGAAAAGTGTTGTTGGAGCAATTTCTCCTATTTTATTATAATTTCATTGTGTTTAGAGGACCAATGATAATCATAACATCTATCTGTTGTTCAATAGGGTTTGACCTGTGCAACTCTTATGACGATCCCAACGGTACTGCCCAAAATTATAACAGTGGTGCTCGCTACAAGGGCCCATTGATCAACCACAAAAAAACTCAAAATCTACAAATAGCTAGCTATTTTTCATAAAGCCTGCGAGTCTGGGGAATCTTTATGAAGCACTGCACAAGTAAAATATGAGGAGCTCAAACTCAATTTAGACGCAGTGCTCAAGAAACAGGATGAACTTCTTAAAAAATGGTATGCCATTATGCACCAGCTCAATAGTATGTTTAGTAAAATGAAACTTCAGGGAAAACAAAACAAGGAACTCTCCAATAGCTTGATGACACCACCAAAGAACTTCATTATGTAAAGCAGAAATTGACCAGTACTCCCAACCCTCTCATTGGGAAGAGGAAGAATGACAAGATGGTTGGGACCATCTAGTACTAAAAAAAAGAATGACAAGAGGGCGGTACAATATGATGAGTCATATGACGCTGGTTGAGCTACTACACCAAGGATGGTAGCTCTGGGCATGAGCATGAATCGAAGTGCCAATTTCATCAAGTGATAGCAGTACTACCCATGGCAGAAGGCCACGCTGCCTCCAAAGCAGCAGAAATCCTAACTTCCGCTGGACCAGATTCTCATTGATAAACTGCTTTTGGATCTCGGCCCATTCCTCAGTATGCCCCAAAAAGTCACTTCTATTAATGGGACGAGGAGGTCAATTTTGAGAAGCTGCCAAATTTTGATCAAAATGGTAATATCCATGGAATCTTCAAACAGTTTGAGTTTGCAGCGGTAGGTGCATTCATTTAACGTAAAGCTAAACTTTGATATCTTCCTTGAATGTTGGGAGTGCCAATCAAGTCACCTGCTACCTCCAAAGAGGCTCTTTTACCTACCAAGATGTATAGGATACCAAGATTTGACTGTTCAGGGGCACCTCAAAGATGTAGCATTAAAAGGCGGAATTCTTGATATTTTGGATTCCGCCATAATGAGAACATCACGGAGTTCGCTGATTGACTTAAAATGGAAGCTCACATGCTGATTGGGGCAGGGTACTTAGCAGAAGCCGACGTGTGCATCACAATGACCTCTGCAGTAAAGCCATACCATGAGCTTCATAATGTCATTTCACAATTCTGGATGACGACGTACCCCTGCTCAAAATTGTACAGTCCTTGAGCCGCATATCCCCTAACTTTCCACTACCAAATATGGAACGGAAAAATACCACCTCAGCTGGACCCTCGTATTTGAGGGGAATATGCTAGTCCACCTACGTTCTGCCTAGCAACCATCGGCCTTAATATAATATCACGCCTTTTCCTTGGCAAAATTTTCTCACCAGTTTGACTACTGCCCTGAGGCCAAGACTAAAAATGTCACCAACCTAACTACTGACCTGGACTTAGTTACGCTGAACACCAGCAATCATCTTAATGACCTGGGCTTGGTTATGCCAAAATGTCCCAAAACTTTCCATCTGGACCCTCTTATAAAAAACCAAGGATTCTGCTCTTAGGGATTTTTTGCTATGAATGAGTTCTCCCTGGCCACTTGGCATGAAGCTTCCCTAACCGTCATGTGCACTACGTGCACAAGATCAATGCTACCAGGGAAAAGATGGAGTGGAGTAAAGATGGGACTCTCTACCTCCACAATCCCAACCCCAAATGTCCCTGAATCAATAATAGTATATCCCGCAGAAGTCCCTCAATAAAATGATGGGATTTTATACCAGCATCCAGTTGGAGGAGTGAATGTAGTGACTTGAGCTCAAGCCAAGGCTGTGGAAGATGTAGGACCTCTGGAGCAACCAAAGACTTACGCCTGACAAATGCTTGATCAAGCTTATTTGGACAATCTGGATTCCACCAAGGATGCTCCAAATTTGAAAAGAGTAAACATTGCCCTTCTGGTAGATGCCATTGTTAAAGAATACCCCAAAGTTGGTGAGGAGATAATGAGTTTTTGAAAAAAAGAGATCCCATAAATGTCCACATTTTAAACAGTCAATTTTCTTACTATTGAGTTTACATACTGTGATAATTTTGTAGCGAAAAATGGAGTTTGCGCTATAATAGATACAGGCGCTCCAATCAACATAGTTTCCACTAAGTTGATGGCGAAGTTGACGTTAAAACCTGATGTGAAACATCGAATGGTGTACAGGACTGCTGGAGCAGAATGCACCATCTCTAAGGGAGCGTACAGTGCGCTACCTTTGCAGTTTGTGTCCATTGTTGTTATAGCTCCAGAAATTGTGCTACCAAACAAAAATTATGACTTGTTAATTAGAACTGCTTTCCTGCGATATTTTAGGGGCTATCATTGATATGACAGAGGAGACCTTTGCAATTTTGGGACAACGGATCCCTTTTATTCTTTACCTCTAGCAGAGTGCCAGAGTGCAAGGAAAGTGTCTATAACTCTCCAGTTACCTGCGTGGTAGTGCACAGTGCACAAGGCCAACGCCAGGGATCCAGACATTAGTTTGAAAGTTACAGAGCCCAGCAGAGGGTGCTGAAGCAATAATAACTTGAAAAGAGAAGTGCGATCATGATATTAAACAACCCACCAAAAGTGACGTGGTGCACAAAGGGAAAAGGGGTAAACGTCCAAGGTTGGAGGGAACCTGGTGACCAATGGTGCACTAGTAGAAATTTAATTACATTTAAAATAGATTGGTTAACGTAGCACTAGACCTCCACGAAGAGGTCCATGCACAGGATCGCCAGAGATAACATAAGAAAAAAACGGGTAAACTGGAAAGGGTTATTAGGAAAGTCGACCAACAAGGAATGTTGGTCACAGAAAACAGATTTAAACTTTGTCAGAAAAATTTGGGGTTTGCTGTAGTGGGCCCAAGCACCAATTCATTAATAAGAAAATACTACCATCCAAATTGGTAGAATACACCTAAACTGACTTCACTTGAGTAATTGATTGAGGTTGGATCTAACCTGAACGCATAGTTTCATAAATGGAACAGGTTCCAAACCCCCATTCCTCAATCAATCAAATAGTACCATCATTGTTAATTGAAAAAACCTTTCGTTTTAACGCCTGGGCTGATGAAAGGGGCTGGGCGTTCTGCACTTCACTAATACCACCCCGGGCATATTTGGCTTGTACCCAGCGTTGGTCTAGTGTGTGCCTTAGTCAGGGAGGTCCTGAAGCTTCACCTTCTGGGCCTCCAGTCGCCCAGCCTTATCCTTAGGGTTTTTACCCAATATCATTTCATTTAATTATGACACAAAGGATCCAGAGCACATGGGCCATATCAACATTGCATATAGTGATGGGATTATTCTAGTTCTCTATAACTGACTAAAAAGCAAGACTCAGCCCTTTCCCCAAAAAATATATGGATATTAAGGGCTACCTCCTCAAGCTGCAGGGCCTATATATATTCCTTCCGGACACCAAGTCCTAATGAACACCGAGTTAGAGGTGGAAGTGCCTACTGGGCTTTATGGGGAGGTCATTGGTCCCTTTTAACAAACGTGGCTTGAGCCTTGTGTGGTTTCAGGATTATACTCCCATGGCTTGGAGAGATCAATGTTTTGTTAGCAAATCTTCAGATTGAACTGATGCAAATCCGCTGACACCAAAATAGTGGCGAATTTACACTTGACTCTAATTGAGGAGGTCCTACAGGTTCATGAGTTTAGTTCATTAGATGAATTTAGTCTAAAGATAGAGTTGATGCCAGGTGTAATGATTGTGGTACCGCAAAAGAACTTAATAGGGCTATCAGCAGAACAATAAAATCAAGCAATAGCTTCTTTACAAAAGAATAAGGAGATTTTTGCCGTTGATTACCACAATTTAGTTATGCTTGGGGGGTCCATCAATTGAGCACAGGCGATCATCCCCCATAAGGTCTCAGCCAATCCTCTGATTGAGGGCAGCAGAAGACGTTGTCACAGAAGAAATTGATTTGTTGCTTGAAAAGGATGCTTGAACTTTTCAAGTGTCCAAGGGCTTCGCCCGTTCTGATTGCAAAAGAGAAGGATGGCTCCAAATGCATGGTAAAAACTACCAGTAGCTCAATAGTATTATAAAAAGGACTTGTATACTTTGTTAGCCTTGGCATAATGGCTTGATTCTGCTGAGTTGGTTTACACAGGGTATTAGCCACTGAGCAACTGAATCAGATGATATGGAGATTGCCAAATCAAATAAAAATCAATATATGATATATTGAGCGATCGCCCCTATTGACACTTCATTTAATTTTTTATAATTGCAGACTTATCTTTCAAACCTACTCCAAAAGACCCCTCTTTTATTCTTTCACTCAACCTTTATCTCAGTCTTCCAAGCTGAATTCATCATCTTCTTGGTATTCTCCTATTTGTTCCCTTTTTAGGAGTTTTATTTATCTTGAGGTTTTAGTGGAATTCCCTCGTTTCTCTGAACTATTACTAAATTGATCATTCCACTTTTCATTCATATAACTTTTCAATTCAATCTTGAAACTCATCTCAACTATAATTTTCATTATGCCGGAATGTATAGTGTATTGTCCAGTAATATCTACTTCTTGATATTACCCCCCCTTTGACTGTACGATATATCCTATTGCTTATATGCTCAAAGGAACATCACGTGAACTCACTTGATAATCTGACCACTTGTGGGTTCCTTAATGGTGTAGGCATCCATATCAGTCTTCTCAATTATTTCAAATGGGCTAGCCCAGATGTTAGATATCTTTCTTCCACTAAAATCGTGTTGTTTATGGAACAAGTCACAATCTCATATAGAAAACAGCGGAAGTCACTATGTCTCTTCTGGTCAGCTGCTTGATCATGAATCTTCTTAGCCAAACTAGTAGAATAGGCTTCCGTTTGTACATGATCAGCGTTTCAGTTAGATTTGTCAGTACCGCTGTGGTTATACATTTCCAGTGTCCCTTACACACGAGTAAAGCAGTGCAGGGAGGACAGATGTCTACCATAGAGCATCTGGCTAGGGCTCTTGCCAGTGGACGAGTGATAGCTGATATTATACACAAACACAGCTGTAGGTAGGAGGGTACTCCATTCCGATAGTCAATCTTCAACAGCTTACAGAGTATGTTCAATAAAGTTCCGTTGACCCGTTCCACCAATCCATTTGATTCCAAATGGTAGGATGTAGTCAAAACTCCGCGGATTTCAATCAACTCATCAACTTGGGCAAGTTGTTCATGGAATTGGTTCTGTTGTCCATTAAGATGAACTGTGGGCGGCCATGTTGCTGTATAATACTTCATAATAAACTTGGCTGTAGTGACCGCTCTCAAGTCATTAATTGCCCTGTCCTCCACCCATATCGTCAAATGATCATTTGCTACAATTATATTTATTTCGGTTCATGACAGTTGCAGAGGTCCCACTACATCAAGGGAAACAATATTTTAGGCGAACCAAGGCTTAAAAAGCTGGTATGTGGTCTTCTTGTAGAAATGATTCTCCACTTGACACTGATGGTAACAGCTTACTATTTCAAGCACATCATAATACATGCTCTCTTTTTAGCACTAGTGGAAAATCCAAAAGGGGGAGACGCCACGCGTCTTTATTTGCAAATGGTCCAAACAAAGGGGTTATTAGAAATAAAAAACTTCTAATATGACACCTCAGCTAACGGCTTAGGAAGCCATATCAGATGGCGAAGAAGCTTTAAAAAACTTTTGTCCGTCGCTCACTTTAGCTTATGGACCATGGTGGACAGCATTGGGGTGGGAGCATCAGCAACATGGGGCATAAGGAGGTATAGTTGTGGGTTTTCTTCGTTTATGAGGCCAGCGGTGTCCATTGCCTCAATGTATTGAGCAAGTCAATGCTCAGAGAAAGTGATGAGAGCTGGCACACAAGTGTAAGACTTGATACGCCGTTGGGTTTTGGAATAATTTGGGTCAAACAGAGAAGTTTTGCCACTTTGATGCAAGCGCAACTCGCACCAAAAGTAGCTCCTCAATTTCATAATTTGCACCCTCCTCAAAATCATGGGGGAAATTTGGGATGGGATTACCCTAAAAAGGTTTCATCGCCCCATGGAGTTATTGGCGGAGGAGGGTGCTGGCAGGAGCTGCAGAAGCTTCAACTGCCATTTTATTAATATTTTTATATGTTGGGAAAACATTTTGAGGGTGAAAACGGCGGGGCTGTGATTCAGGAGGATCAAAAAAATTCTCCCTAAGCAAAACCCAGCTTGACATGGTACAGCCATTCATCTTTATCAATTCATTTGATAGCCTCAAATGAATTGAATTCAGCTGGCACTGGCCAGACACTAGAATTTGGGCAGTGGCAGAAGCTGATTGGCCATGTGCCATTGGCCAAAGCAGATCAGCTGAAACAGAGTCAGCCACTGACTCGGGATTTTTTAATCTGGTAAAATTATTAGAATTTTTTAACTTTTTAAATTTTGATTTGCTGCCATCTTAGAAGCAGCGCCAGAATTTACAGAGGTTTGGGGTGAAAGGATTGATCCCCATTTGAAAAATTGAGCTAAACTGGCTGCCAACTGGACACCAGTTGGAGAAGCAGTAGAAGTGGTGGAGGTGGAAGCCGTAGGGCACTTGCACTTTGAGTGATCAAGCTCAAATCATAAGGAGAAAAGGGCACAGCCGTTCTTGACACGCACCCTGAATGGGTGATCAGGGGCGGATATGTTACTGTGCAAGTGGGGATTGCGAGGTGAGTGTCACAATGAAATGGGAAAATTGTCGCAAAGGTGCACAGCCCTGCCAAATGATCTGCTCCATTCAGAACCACAAATTGCAACACGTGGTCTGCGCCATAAATGGCCAAAACCTCTGTGAGCTCATGGTAGAGATGTTTGGGGAAAGGTAGGAAGGCAACTTGGTAAATTGGACCACCAAAGTGGCCTCATATGGTAGTCAGGTTTGAATGGTTGGGAGAGGGATTTTTTATAAATCAATTGCAACTTAGATGTTACAATTTACATTGTCCTCAGAAAAATGACTGAGGACAAAATACCCCTTAAAGGGGCAAAAAATAAATGAAGCTGGCAGGTTTAAACACTGCCATGGCCATCTCAATGATGGCCGCACTTGTATATGGGAAAAGGTTCCCATATTAGACCTGAGGCCAAAATGAAAATTGCTCCATGGGAGCACCAAAGGGCTCTGGATCACCGCGTGGGAACTTGCAAGATGATGGGCCAAGTACCAAGTTGGGAAATAACGCCTGGTAGCATTAGGGAGCTAGCAGAGCCAGCCTGGGTGCACTTCTGCGGCATCCAAAAGACGCCAGATGGTGGTGCACCACCACCACCAAGCCAGGGCAGCAGGCATCAATGGCATTTACATTAGTAAGCTTTGGCTCAATTGAGTGGTTTTTTTTGTATTTTTTTAAATAAAACTGAATTTTGCTTCAATTTAGTCATTGAAGCAAAAGAGAGATCTATAATACATGCTCTCCATTTAGTAGCAGGGCCACAAAAACTCCAACGTTTTCTGAAATCCTCCATATCCTACCACTTGATGGGCATCCATAATAATTGCAAATCTAGCAGAAGGTTTAAAAAACTCAGCTTCAAATCTCCAATCCGCTTATATAGTTTCCCATCACGTAGGAAAGTATCCTGCCTAAGCCCATCCGATACTTTGATCACTTGTGGTGGCTTGTCAAGATATTTGTCCACCACCATCTTCCTATACATAATATCAGCCAAATACGCCATAATAGCAACCGTTGGTAGTCATGAAAGACTACTGCATTTTAATGTTTTGCTCCCAGCCAGTGTACAATCTTGAAATTATATGCCTGGAGCTTCAATGCCCAACGCATGAGCCATCCTTCAGGTTCAGGGAGATTCTGCAGCTAATAAAATGATGCATTATCCAGCACCTCTTGGAATTTTACCCCATGTAGATATACCCAAAACTGTTTGTATGCATAAATCACCACCAAACACTCCCACTTGGTCACAGTGTAGCTCCTTTCGTGACAGTTTAAGATTTGACTGCAAAATATGACAGGGTGCTCCACGCCTTAATCATCCTTCTGGGATAATGGTGCCTCTATAGTGGAGAGCGATGCATCCATTTTGTACTATAAATTGTTTTTCAAAAGTTAGGGTATTGCAAAATGGGTGTGCTCACCAACGCAGTGTATAATCCATCAAAAGCGTTTTGGCATTGTTCCATCCAGTTGAAAGTGACATTTTTCTTTAACAAATTAAAGTGTGGTGCCCCAATACAACTGGAGCTAGGAATGAACCGCTGGTAGTAACTGAGCATCCCTGAGGACACTTGAATATCCCATTTAGTACCTGGGAGGCTCATCTTGCTTATCGCTTCCACATTTACCAGCTGTGTTTAAGCACTTTTGAATCTACTATGAACCTAAGGTATTCAAATTGCCCTTTATATTAGTGGCAATTTTAAGGATTAATTCTGATATTAGCATTAGAGAGTCAGTGGAAGAATCACTCCAGATGAGAAAGATGCTCTTTAAACGTTTGTGAGAATAAGTTGATATCATTAAGGTAGACTAAGATGCAAGACATCTTCAATTTACCTAAAATAATATCCATAGCACGCTGGAACGTAGCTGAGGCGTTTCACAAACCCTGTGGCATATGTGTGGGTGGAATAACCCCTTCAAAATGATAATAGCGCATTTCTCCCGTTCTGCCAATGGCAATTCGATCTGCCAGTAACCTAAGATCAAAATGCATGACAGAAAAATAATTAACCCCATTACAGTTGATCTAACGCATCATCAATCCGCAAAGGGGGTAGTAATCTTTCTTCGTTACACTATTGAGCTTTTTATAGTCAATAACCACTCAGTTTGTGCCATCTTTTTTCTTTACAATGAGCACCGGCGATGCCCACAAACTCTTTGACAGCTCTAGCATCTCTTGTTTGATCAGTTTATCTACCTCATCGGAGACAACCTCTTCTACTGTCTTTGAGCATTTAATAGGCCGCAATAAAATGGCAGGGTGATCTTCCATATCTATCCGATGTACCATCCCATGGGTGCACCCCAAATTATGATCATTGTATGCAAAAATATCCTGGTATTTTTCAAATAAAGTATTGCCTTATCTTGCTGTTCCACTGACAATCCAGTTAGTGCTTCATGCAAAACCACTGTCATTATGCCAAATGATGACTTGCTGTTAAGCTGAGGTCCTCTTACGATCCAAAACCATAAACATGACAAACCTCATCAATAGGAGCCAATTGTAGATAAGCCACCACTTAGTGCCATTGTATCATTATCATCTCCTTCTGTAGGTTTGCTAGCAGTACCTACACCTCCCCATTTCCTGGTAACAGTAGCCCTGGAGCCACATGTGGTTCAAGCTGTGATTGTTGGTGGGACCCACAATCTCCCTGTATAGCTCTTCAGGGAAATTATTTTGAGCCCAGCTCCTATTATGCACTGGTGCCCAGATGGTAGGCTCAAAGCGCTCGTTGCTTGGAGCGGAATATCTTTATACTCATAGATCTGGTCAGGGAGGGCTCTGGTTCTCTGCTTCATTCGCTGGTATCATACAGGAATCACCCCATCACTGTACACCAAATTGATTTGACTGGAGCAGAACTGATCCATTGGGATCCACTAGTGGTAATGTAAATGAAAACTGTTGCCTTAAAATCCTATTTGTTTCCTCCACCATATTGACCATAGCTCCAAATAACCTCATGAATGCAGCACTGATTAGCAAATCATAGTTACTATTTGTTAGAACCACCACTGGAGCGGAAGCCCTAACTGACCCAAATCGCAAAGGTAATGTGCTGTAAGCTTGTTGCTTTTTAATATGACTAGATAATAATCTTGGGACAGTTAGGGCGGTTTAGGAAGAATCCGCTGAAATGATACCAGTTACAATTATTTAAGTGCCTTGAGACAATGCAATATTGGGATATAACAGGTTATTGGATCGCCTCTAAATAAGGCGATAGGGCGATGTCGACATTCAACGAATATGAATCAAATCGCCTACAATTTAGGCAATATGAGACTAAAGAACAACAAGCTGAAATGAGGAGAATCAGTGGAACTGAATAGTCCAAGCTATGAGAGTGCTATCTTCTGAAGCCGTTATATATAAGCGAGATGGGCGATTGA
>JAKSZP010003699.1:0-12465 GCA_022478985.1 Massospora cicadina | reverse complement strand
GGGTGGACTTGTGTGAGGTGCAGTGCTAGGCCCCTTGGAGGGAAAAGCAGCTGGATGTATTTTGGGATAAATGAGACAGTACATGTGTTTGCCTGCTGGGCGGTAAACGCTAGCAGGGTTATAAAATTGGCTTTCTTAATATCGCTCAAAATTGATGTCAAGCAGAAAGAAAAGGATCTTTCATGCCTTAACATTGATCATTATGTTAAATTTGATTTATGATGGATTGCCTTAATGCCAAAGTCAATTTGTTAAATTAAGTTATGATGGATTACCCTGGCCAGCACCCATGTGTTTATATGTAGCTGAATAGCTTTTAAGGGTAAAACCCTTACAACACCACCAGCAATATTCTCAAATCAGTTGCTATTAATTTATAATGCTTTAAGAAAATTGTAAATTAAATCCCAAATTAGAATATCTTTTTCCATTTCTTGCTGGCATAAAAACAAACAGCAAGGGTTTGTACCAAAAATGTCAAGCTAATTCTCTAACATTTTTTAGAATAACTATGCACTGCTTGGTACTATACTTTGTAGTTTATTATGATGGGAATGAAATTAAAAGAATTTTTCTTTACGCCTAGCTTGCTTAAGCTGTCTAATAAATAACCTTTGACAATATATTCTTTAACTTTTTATTGTAGGGCTATGTTTTCATCAATCCCCTTTATTTTCTTATACAAACGTACTGACCTGTGCAGTTGTAACTAAAGCCTCAGCGCCAATTACAACATTTGATGCTCATTAGGGGCCACTTTTGGTACCATGTTTTCCACTATAGAATAAAATGAAATTTCACACACTAATAATGATTGTTAGGGAGACCCGCCAAACATTTCTTATGATGAACTGGACTATGAGGAGGCTCAGCCAAGTACTAGCATCATGGATAATTCGTCAAAGCATTATTTAGAGGTACACAGTGGGGGATGCAGTTTCTCACTATTGTCAAGTATATAAAGAGTTGAAGACTTTACACATCCTGGTCTGATCTCAGGGGTAGTAAATAAAGATTTAATTTTTTATTAGTTAAGTCTATCCAAAAGCAGGAGAAAACTGAACAAAAATTTATGGCAAAATGGCAACACTTTACTATTATAGTAAAGCAACTCCAATAAGATCTAAAGCATGCCATTCATAAGCATAGACAAGCACTTTGCCAAGATGATTTGCCAACTTTTCATCTGATTATGCTATGAGGAAATTGTGTCTATTGGGTCCAACGTATTAACTGCAGTACCACTATTGGCTGCTACCACCAGCCCTGACTTAGAAGCCACCGCATCCATTAACTCTTACCTCAAGTTACTCTGGTGTCTTCTTCTACAGTTAACTCCATCAACTTGCCCAAATTTGAAAGGCATGTAATATCCATACCTTTATACGTTTATTTGAAATTATGATGGGGAGCACAAATGACCACACTAAACTAGCTATGCTGATGAATTTTCTGGATCCCTATAGTCAAGATTTGATACTTCCAAAAATAACAGATGTTTAAATGTCTTACCTTAACGCCAAAACATTACCATTGATGAGTTTGGCAGGGCAAAACTGATGATAAGCTACAAAACCACATTTTGGCTATTGATTTCAGACCTTTCAAAGGGTGTTGACCTTTACTGATTGCTTTTGATATAAGGCTAAATTATTATATGAGGCTAAGGTTCTAAGCCATAATGATGCTCAGATCGTTCTCCACCATACCTGTGAGCCTCATAAAGTATTTTATCAAGCTATGTTACCCATCTTAAATTCCAATACAACAAATTCCATAATAATAAATTATCTCAGGCTCTGCAACCTTACTTTCAGCAATCCTAATATTAAGCCTTACAAGAAGGAGTCAAGTATCCATTTATTGACTTCAACCATGGACAAAGATTTGAGAAAATCCTGTTGGAGTAGATAAGTTATATTCTGCATCCACTGAAAGTTCTAAAATTCCAATTAAAGACCTAAACATGACAGAATGTTGCCTCAACGGTGGAACATCCACTAAAAATATAACAGCTGAGGTTAACATGCCTTCACAGCCACAAGTGACACTAGTTTTCTAATTCATGAATCAAGCATATACTCTGACATTGAGAAAACTTATCAGCCTAGAAAATTATAATGAATGTAATTACATTGATATCAGCATGTACAAGGCACCAGTTTGAGCAATTGTGGATAGCGGAGCCCTCTTTATCATAGTTTCTTCAGTGCTAATGAAGAAATTGGAAACTGGCTAGAGATGGAGCATTACAAAAAATATGGCACTTGTTGAGTAATTGACTGGACCTAATTGTCAGATATTCAATAGGGACATAATAAGGTTAGCATGTTTAAAAACTTATTATGGATCATATCAGATATCAGCAATTATGGACCAGGTATATTCTAAGCTTATGCAAAGCTTAGAATCCGCGGCCTAAGAATTTCACTTAATTATATTTGACTATGATGACATGGGCTTGAGGGCTTTGCTGGTTAGGTCAGACTTAGATTAAGTTTTGACTTAATGACTCAGGCACATGGTTTTGTTGGTCTATATCAAAATTAGTTTTTAATGTCAGTCAAGTTTTTGATCAAATTAATTACTAATTAGTGATACAAATCGCCTTGGTATGTGCTGCCAATTGCACATGAAAGTGAATCAGTTCAGCTATTTTAAAGACGCGTACAAAACGCCATCTCAAGAATGATGATGGTGTTTACACTGACCCTGAGGCTGAGCATGATGCCCTGAGTCGAAGTATACTTAGACGTTCTTACAAACTTTTTATGTGGCCAAGTGTCACTGAAAATAAGATGTCATGGGTAAGATGTGGTGAACATCAAACCCTATAAATAACCCTTAAGTTTACACTAATAAAATTATATATCTCTACTGGATGAGTTTGTAATTTATCCTATAAACTTTTTGCATTAGCACTTCATTTTGTATTAGTCAATTTTCACTTGGGATCAGTAGGATCAGGGTGGCGTGCCATCATCCAAGTGAAACAACAGGGTATATGATTGGTGTAATACCAAGAAGCTATATTATAAATTTTAAATTTACCATCTTGTCTTACATCCTCACACAATAGATGCTCAAAACCGCATCCCACCCTTGAAGAAGAACCAGCCCTCTGAAGCAGACACCCAAATTCAACAAGTGGCTCTCATGGCTGGGACTGCAGAAGGTGATTGCGCTGAACAGGGGAGCAATTCCAATCAATTATTTATAACCATTTCTGGGCCCAATGGGAATACTGAAATGACTGTGTCCCAGATTAATTGGGAAGAAGTACCCATTATTACCTATCCCAACAATCCCATTTCATCTGAAGAGCTGGAACGTCTTGAGCAGCAGTTGTTAAGAGGGTATCAATTAGGACAAGGGCCTGCGGACAATAGTAGCAACCATTTTTATTGCTAATGACAGCAAGATGTGTTGTGGATGAGATATCTTGCTCATCATCAATTAAGTGTAGCCCTGATCTGAAACAATTTAATTGGGATAGAGAATATCACCCAATACTTAATTGAATTCGTAAATCCCACCTCTAGAAATTCTCAGATGACAATTGCCCGCCATCATGCAGCCATTACTGTGTTAGTGAACTTTTTCACAACTCCAGCCAGGTGGGCCAAATTCTAAATGAGCGATTGGAAGCCAACTTCTCTGAGGTCCATTCAAGTTTGGAGGCAAATCACAACTTAGCCACTTGGGCTAGTGACCGGGTAGCAGTATTAGCACAAGAGCTAAACAACAGATTGCATCCTATCTTTTAAAATTTCTTAGAGGAAAGAGGAGTCACCAAATCTTGGGTCAGAAATATCACTCAGACTTCTATTAATGCTTCAGAGTCCATGAGGCTTGATCACAAAGCCCAAGAGGCACAGTTAAACCATAACAATGAATTCCATGACCAGTTATGATGCCTGAGCACCCAAATTTTGCAGATGAAGGATGAATACACCGGAAAAACTACTGGCCAACACAATTTGAGGACCAACAGGCGAAAAATGTAAAAAATTAAGACTCTATTGATCATCTTAATCTACAGATCAATAATATCAATGATGATATTAATGTTATTAATGAGTCAAACAATAATCTCCATGGATAATTGAACCAGTGCAAGAAGGCCATAAAAGAAAAGGACCAAATGATTTCCACTTGCAGCTACAAGCTACTAGCCTGAATGAGGAAATTGCGAAATTAAAAGTAAAAAACCAAAATCATGTCAATTGGGAAAATGAAATCAATGAGCAAATTCAAGCTCTGGATGACGGGCGTTGTCAGCGTGCTACAACCCACTTGACTGGAAATTCTTCTGAATATTATGAGGACGAAGCTTAAGAAATAGTTACCAAAACGGATGCTAGGCCACGTCAAAAATGCCTAGCAATATGGTTGCCTTGGCCAACCCTAGCGCCTCAAACTGGGATACAATGCCCCAACGCCCTAGTACGCCTGGCTCTAGTCAACCTAGAAGTAATCATGATAACCAGGAATGGGGAAGGGATAATTTAAAAACAGCAAACCTGCCAGCCTTTGACAAGAACAGAAGTATTACCACATTTGTCAAACGTTTTGAAATGGCCATGCATGGGGCCAGCGACTGCAACAAAGCAGCCACCATGCTTAACTGCTTGGATGAGTGGAGCACTGAGCTTAATTATGCCTCACATTAACAAAAATACAACATATGCCATAGTTATGAGGCCATGCTTCATGAATTTGGAGGTCCAGAATGGATATCAACCAGAAAATCCAAGTTTATGAACATCCATGTTGGGATTTCACCAAATTTGCATATCTCTGAAAAATACCCCTTCCTCAATTCCCCAACATCATTGGAAGGAGCGAGATATCTATTGAAATCTATAAAAGTTAATGATCAATTGGATCCTGATTAACTGATTGAGGATTTGATCATGCAGAGATTAATTCACTCTGATAGATTATGAACCATAAAAAAGCCTATAAATATTTCTTATTTTAAAATAAAAATTAGGTCAATTTTTAAACTGTAATTTACTATTTAGTTTATTGCTTTTTGGAGAATCCACCTAGTGTAACTTTGAGGTTAAACCTGCCCCATTAGAAGTGCAATTCAAACTTCAAGAGTGGTGCTCGTTACAGGGGCCCTCTGAGTTACACACCAGTGACCACGTCTATCACCATGGATTCTCAATTTTCGCCTGACGAGGCTCAAGGTCAAGAGCAAGGCAGTATTTTATGATGGGTCCCTTCAATTGGAGCCCAAATCTCAAGTTTACCCTCCACATTGGAATTTTGGGCCAACTTGGAGTTCTATAATCCTAACTTAAGTTTCGCCTCAGACTTTCAAATTCCACCTGAGGCCTTGCGAAATATCATCAATCAATTACTTGAAGGGTCTCTAATCCCCGGAATACATTCTACCCAATTTTGATCAAATGTAGTACCTTCTATATTGCAAGAAGTGCTGCAAACCTCTCAAATGCCAGGGATTGGCTCCAAACAATATCTAAAACAACTTGTACATCCTAAATTATACTACTTGCTACCTGTAGTTGGAATGCATTAAGGGATGCTCAATTTACTAGAAAAATCTCTAATCCTTGAATAACTATATTTACAAGTTTTTAAGTCAGCCTCCAAGTTTAGCTGAGATAATCATGATGCTATCATTAATAATTGAACTTTCCTCAACGAAGTACAACAGCAGCTCATTCATTTCAATCATGGATATCAAATTTTATTGATGTACAGTTCCCAAAAAAGGTTCAAGAGATCCAGAAGGAATGGAGAGAGGGTGTTTCCCAACTCTCTGAGCGTAGTCAATCAATGGAGGAAGAAATTAGAACCCATCTTTTTCAATTGAAACAATTGTATTATGGAAATCAGTTCTAGGTCAATGAAGTAGAGAAAACCTCTGGAAATATGGGTCCTCCTGGGGTAGAAGGACCTCGTGGGCCACCTGGAGGTGTAGGGCCTCGTGGACCTCCTGGAGCTGATGGTCATTCAGGATCTTATCAGCAAATTAACTCTCTCATGAACATGATGACCCACTTACGTGAACAATTCTCTAAGGTGACCAAAGAATGCAACCTAACCCTGATGGGGTACCAATTGACCCATTTTGACTCTGCAGTCCTTGTCCAATGAATTGATCAATTTGGGAAAGTGGGCCAAGGACACTGATATCTTATTACATGTTTGTGAATCAAAAGGGGAATTGCTCCAAAGCGAAAAATTGAGAAACTGGAACTCAAGTACAATGCACAACAGGAACAGATTTTTGAGCTAGCTCACCAACTAGATGAAAAAGTAGGGCATGCAGACCTGAATTGACAGATTAACAAAATTCAGATGGAAGCTGTTGGTCCTTACCCTCAATTTTCTTCTCAAGCTTCAGATTCTGCCTCTTATGTTTCTACTCAATCTGAACAACCTGAGTGCGTGTTTTGACTACCAAAGCTCCCATGAGTTTCATTCCAGTATTCAGGGACAAATACTCCCCAGGGAAGGCAGCATTATCACCTTTATATATCTGTATGAAAAGGCATTAAGTGAGGCCATGAGTCACCAAAAGAAGAATACTTGCCTAATTGCCTTAATTGATTGGATCAAGATTAAATAGTTTCCCACAGTCTTTGCCATGCCTGAGAACACTAGAGCAATCCAGTGTAATTACTATCATCGCTACTTTCATACTGAGGATCGTTGTTTTAAAAAGGAAGCAGATGAAAAAAAGAAAAGAGATAAGACCAATAAGATTCTTCACCTTGATAATGATGTGAGTGCGCAGCAAGAGCAGCAAAGTTCAATCAAGTGTAATAAAGATGACCATTCTTCTTATTCCTTGCCCTCCTTATTGGCATTATCCTCTCAGTTTGGAAGCACCATTACGTCAGTTATATCTGCTAGAAGGAACTAAAAGGTCTTATTCACTTCAGTATCAGGTTGAAGATCCTCATGTAAAATTACCTCCTACCATGGCTGATATTGAAGAGGATGCTTATTTTTTCTCCTGAGAAAGTAGTTATTACACCAAAATCACAAGTGATCATTAATACTTCTTTGCACTTTTTCAATTCCCAAGGGCATTTGCCCTAAGTTCAGGGCACTGTCAATCCTTCTGCCAAAGAACTCTTGCCTTGTCCTGGAATATTGGATTATGCTTATTCATGATCTTTATCTGTCTTACTAGCGAACCTTTACTGATGTGCCAAAACTGGTAGATTGAGAGTGCCCAATTGCTTATGTCAAGCTGTTACCCTTATCTTGTATCTGATGTTAAACCCTTTGGGAGTTTACAAGACTTTGGATTGTAGAGTGATCAGGAAATCCTTACTGTAGGACCTGGTATCAGGAAATATCTCTCTAAGGAACTGGAGAAACAAGTGCTATAATTATTGGACAAATATTCCGACATTTTTGCTAGGCATAATTACGATTTTGGGAAGATGAAAGGTGTAGTGCGCACTGTTGAAACTGGTGATCACCTTCCTATCCGTGAGAAGCCCTATTGTAAATCCAAAGTAGAAGAAGCCCAGGTTACTAAGGAGTTGAATCAATTGCTGGAGGCTGGATTATTGAAACCTCCAATAGTCCTGGGCATCCTCATTGTTGGTGACTAAGAAGAGATGGTTCTCATTGAGTTATGATGGATTATCATCGATTGAATGCTATTACCTGATGGGACTGTTATCCCTTACCTAGGATTGATGATTCTCTTAGATTGTTGGCTGGATCCACCTATTTTTCAGCCATGGACTTAGCTAGTGGATATTGGCAAATCAAACTGTCTCCAGAAGATCATGCCAAGTGTGCCCTAATATTGCGTGAATAGTTGTTTGAACTAACTCACATGCCTCAAGGCCTAAGCAATGCCCCAGCCACTTTCCAAAGGGCCATGGACAGTATGCTCCAGGATTTAAAGCTTACTTGTGTTCTGGTATATCTTGACAACATTACCATGTTTTCAAAACCTTTAATGAGCATTTAAACCATACAAAAGAAGTATTCAGCCAAATTTGGGGCACTTCCTTAAAACTCAAGCCCTACAAGTGCTCATTCTTTCAAAATGAAATGGACTTTTTAGGACATCTGGTTTCAGCTAAAGGGATTCAACCCCTTGCTGACAAAGTTCAAGACATCCAACAGATGCCTCCTCCCTCTTCTTTACGGGATATTCAAGTCCTTCTCAGTATGGTTGGGTATTACTGGCAATTTATTCCCAACTTTGCTGATATGGCTGAACCCTTTATTTTATCTATTGCAAAAAGGAGTGTCTTTCGAGTGGGGAACAGCTCAAGAACAGTCTTTCAATTCTCTGCGTACCGCATTGATGAAGGCACCTGTTATAATTCACCCCCAGTTTGATAAGCCTTTCTTTCTACATATGGATGCAAGCAATGTCGCTATTAGGGCTAGTTTTTCTCAGTGTGATGGAGAAAATAAGGATCATCCTGTTGCTTACTATAGCAAAACTTTGTCAAAGGCTGAACAATAATTATAATGTTACTGAGCGGGAATTTTTGCGGGAATTTTAGCCATCAAGCATTTTAGGCCCTTTATATGGTACCCATTTCACCATTATTACTGACCATTCCTCCTTACATTGGGTTGCAGAATATGAAGGATCCTGATGGGAGGTTGGCCCGTTGGGCTTTATGATTGCAAAATTATAATTTTTCCATTATTCATCACTCAGGAGATCAGCATCAAAATGTGGATGGGTTATCCTGACTACCTATTCTGACCTTAGAACTAGAAAAAGAAGAACGCTTGTATAATCTTATTGGATGACCAGAATTATGGGATCGAGAGACTGAAGAGGATTGAGCCTGTCTGATATCAATTAACAAGGATACTATGATTCAAGATGGAGTTTCAGGCAAGAAAGTCAAGTCTAAGTGGTTGCCCTTCCTACATCACAACTCCAGGTTTCATGCTGTATATGGTGTGGTCATGAACAAGTCAGTCATAGCAGCTCAAAAACTCTCAAGAATGGTTGAAGACTCAATACTATTGGAACAACATGACCAAGTTCATTTGGGAGACTCTTAACTCATGTCTTACTTGCAAACGTCATGGAATTACCAACTCTACTTATCAACGTCAAGTCATTTCCCCAACTAAGGAGTTTGAAGTAGTCAGCATTGATGTTGTAGGGCTTTTTCCTCGAGGAGTGCATGGTCATCAGTATATCATTATGGCTGTTGACCATTTGACCAACTGAGTTAGAGCCATCTCAATTGCTACCCCTTCGGCTAAGACTTCAGCCTTATTGCTATATCAGCATATTATTTCCCAACATGGATGTCCAAAGGTCCTTATGTCAGATAATGGGACTAATTTCACCTCGCAGCTTATACAGGAGTTATCAAAAGTATTTAACACTACTCAGCGATTTGTTGTCCCATATAATCCATCCACAAATGGGGCTTTTTTTTGAGTTAATGGAACCTTGGTCTCAATTTTAAGGAAAATGGCCTTGACTGATCCAACTTGGTGGAATTTTTATTTACCTAGTGCCTTGTTTGCTTATTGGATAAGCTATCACTGCATTATCCAAGATGTCCCGTTTAAGTGTATATATGGGCGGAATCCTTCAGTCCCCTTCTAGTGTTCAGACTATTCTTGAGGAAAGCATCCCAGAAAATTCTGATTTAGTTATGAGAAATTTGGCTGATGATATTATCTGCCTCCAGGCTCAAGCAATGAATTCAATTGAAACCACCACTCTAAGGGAGACTCTACAAAGCAATCAACATAAACCAGTCTTACCTGAATATCAGATTGGAGATCATGTTATGTATTATCATTCTCGCCAGTTGGACAGACTGAAAAACTGGGAACTAATTGGTCTGGTCCTTATAGAGTTATATTTCAAAAAGGATTAGAATATTTGATTGTTCATACTGATACTGGTATTGTGGTAAATTGTATTCATCCTAGGTTTTTAAGATGTTATCCTCCACTGCAATCGAATCTTGAGGGGAAGTGTCAGATTTCACTGAATTCATATCTCCAAAATCCCTTCCTCAATTCCCTTAACATCATTGGAAGGAGCGAGCAATCTAATGCAATCTATCAAAGTTAATGATCAATCAGATCCTGATCAACAGATTCAAGATTTGATCATGCAGAGATTAATTCACTTGATAGATTACAAACCGTAAAAAGCCTATAAATATTTCCTCTTTTCAAGGATAGAAATTAGGTCAATTTTTAACCTGTAATTTCCTATTTAGTTTATCACTTTTTGGAGATTCCGCCTAGTGTAACTTCAAGCTTAAACCTGCCCCATTAGAAGTGCAATTCAAAACTTTAAGAATCAGATTTAAGAAAGATGAAGCAATTGACAAATTTGTGGATTGATTCTAATGCAAAGCTCAAGTTCTCTTAGGCGCATGGCTATGGTCAATTTTGATGCCAAGATTGCACTAGAGCATGCATTAGAACTGCCCCTAATATATCAAACACCCTATTGCCTGCTTTCATGCAAAACCTTGCAACATCTGAATTGGTTGACTACTTGTGCAGATGTAAAAAATTACGGCCCTCTAATACTGGTTACAGATTGGGAACCACTTCCTTTGCTGGAAAGACCTTCAAAACCAATAAGAAGATTGACAGTAATCTGCCTATAAGAAATGAGCAAAATTTGAATGCAAGATCCCCATGGCCAGTGAGCAAAATTACTTGCTTTAATTGCCATCGTAAAGGTCACTATGATTCCCAATGCCGTCAGCGAAATGTCAATGTAGTCCTTCCCAATACCATGCAAGAGGAGGGAAAAGAACAAGCACAATAGATGCGGGACGCTCTATTGTGCCTAAGCTATCAGTCCCTCATGATCAACAAGAAAACATTTAGCCGTAGGGCCTCATTTAACAACTAAATTGATTCTACCCTAGTATTAAATGAAGATTTCTCAAACATACATGCGGTAACTCGCTCAAGAGTAAGGTTGTCATACCTGAAGCCTCTTAGGTAGTCGCTAAACCCTATGTGCAACAAATACTTGAGAATATTCCAGCCAATGGGCCGAGAAATGCAGCAGATACCCCAAGCCTGAAAGGGGTCAATATAGCAATGCCAATTGACACATTCATCAATGAATGTCCCAGTGGTATTGGGGAATACTCTGTTGCATACTTTTACTCCCTGGATCCTTCCCATATTCACTTAGTAAACTCTATTAATTCTTATTACTCTGAGTGCACTAAGTGAATATTCTGGTCAAAAAGGGTTAAAGTTGAGCTATTGTTAATAGTGGAGCACCTTTAAACATTGTTTATGAAGCTGGTTAAGAAACTAAAATAGCTCTGGACATTGACCATCATCAAGAATATGGGACCGCAGGCCTTAAAGCACTAAAGTGAAGGAGCTTACATCGCTATGCAACTGCGATTTGGAGCTTTGGTGTACCCCAACCCACTATAGTGCTTCCAAATGCCAATAAACATTTTAAATTGGAACTAGTTTTTAAGGACCTATGGGATCTCATCGTTTTAAAGAAAACATCTTGACAATATTAATCATTTCCCAAATTTTATTACTCTCATAATATATGAAGCCCACAAGCCAATGTAGGAATTTTATCAATATATCTTATGCCGATGGGATAATACTAGTAGGGTGTATTCAGCGGGGGAATCGAAGCTGCCCCATGGCAACTGACATAAATGAAAATTGAGGAATACCTCTACGTGTGAATAAGGATGCAACAATAGCTCCAGGCCATCAACTGGTTATGAGGACCAGAACCACACTGGATATTCCAGAAGGACTGTACAGGGAGGTTGTATCCCTGTGGCATCATTCTCATATGGAACCTAGTGTGGCGCCTGGAATACTCATACCAGAGCACGGAGAGATTGATGTCTTACCAAAAATTTTACCAGCCAAAATATTAAGGTCAATAAATAACAAGTAGTCACTTTTGTGCATCTGTTTCTGAGGGGTGAGTTAATATCAGCTGTCAAATTTGGTGACTTATCCGAGTTCAGCCCAACTGAAACCCTTGGGGCAATAAGTAATATTAAGAATCATTCACTGGATTATTGGAACAACAGAAGGGTGAAGCACTAGAGTTTTTTTAACAATACTCCCAAATTTTCGCTAAAGATGACCAAGATTTAGGTTGTGAAAAAGGAGTTCAGCATTTTGTTGATACTGGAGACCATATGCTTATTAGAATGGGCCAATTTGGGGCCCCAGAGCCAGTGACGAAATAGTTGGTGAAGAGCTAGACAAATTGCTGAAAATCGGGAAAGATAGGCCTTTCCCAAAAACCTGTGGGGCCCGCCCCATTTTAATCATAAAAAAATGGCAGCAATCAAGTTGTGATTGATTATCGATGCCTCAATGCCATTACAAAAAAAGGGTTTGTATCCATTGACCAGAATTAATAATGCTCTGGGCCATCTGGGAGGGGCGAAGTATTTACCCCAATGGACCTCATCCCAATAGAATGGAACCAAGGAC
>JAKSZP010003698.1:0-12512 GCA_022478985.1 Massospora cicadina | reverse complement strand
AATTCTTGGTAGGGATGAAGTGCTGACTGCATGGCTATGCATGCATCAAAGTCACTTAACACATTCGCTCCTGCTAAGATCTGGGCTTCTTGGTAAAAACGGTCAGCAAAACTAGCCATGGTCCCATCTTTGAGGAATTGGATACCCATGAACTCTAGTTATCAATTTGCCATCCAAGTAGGGCTTCCAAACTCCAACATAATGGCTGCTTTTGCTTCCACATATGACCAATTATCTCCATTAAGGTGAGGTAGCACCAGATTTTGGCAGTATGTGCTAAGGCTTTTCATTATGGTCACCACTTTTTGACAATATGCATAGCTGAGCATGGTCATCTCAAAATAATTGGAAAAACGCTTGGGTATTATCACGGTGAAAGGTGGGCAGTTTCAGAATAATTCAAAATTTCTCAGTTGCTCTGTTTATAGAAGATACTGACCCAGATACTCAAGAAGCCATAGTTGTGGCTTTGGGAGTCATTTCTGACACACCAGAGAATGGTTTAGGCATGTTTCAGGGCGGAGAGGTCTTTCCAATTGGCATTCCACATGCCTTTGCTTCAGCCTCATTCACCTCAAATTGTTCACAATCACATTTGTGTTTTTCCAATTCTTCCATACGCTTAGCCATAATTACCATCTCCTCATGAAACCTCCAGATGTGTTCTTGATCTGCTTCCCATTCAGTTTTTTAAATAAAATTTCTGTATTGAGTTCGCCCTCTTTTTGCTTTAAAGAGGCAGCTTTCCCACACAGGTCATTATCCACTATTCCTAATTATTTGAGCGTCTCCTCCGCCTTAATCATATACTCCTCTAAGGTACTAACATCGGCTTGAGATGCCAAGCTGAGCACATTTTGATTGATAGCCTGTAGTTCTGCTCAGAGCTTCTGAAGCTCTTCCAAATAAGACATTGTTATTTAAATTGGCTTTTGACAACTCAACTACCCCTGGAGTGAGCACCAATGTTAAAATCTTTGGCCTTGTTAGTGGCTCGTTTCTGGCCCTAGATTTCAACTGCACAGATTCGTGGATCCTTGCGTTGATTGTTTAATTGAATTTGAGTAACTGGGGCAATAATAGTATGAAGACTGTTATTAAAGTTGAGTCCCCAAAAGCCACGTTGAGTGAAAAGTCAATGCTAAACTGGTGCTTCTTCGTCTTGAAAATATTCTGGTACTGGTAGGGAACACTTTCCCTATTCTCTTCACACAGAGACAAGCGGAGACTTGATAGTAACAACCTAATGATATCTGTTCCTTGCACTCTTCTCTTAAGAGTAATGTTAAAACAATCAATGTTAAAAAACTAAGTTATTATCAGTTTTTATCTGCTTTTATTAGGGAATAATTTGGTGTTTTTATAGTTATAATTGGCACACAACTTTTTAGCTGTCTGTTGGGAATTATTTGTGCCCCTATACTGGTTTGACCCTCAGTGTTAGGCACCAAATCTCGTTGGGTACCGTTGCATTGGGTTTTTTAGGCAGCATAATCCTTGGGTGTTCAGCGACCAAACAATTGGTATTATAGACTCAAAATTAATTGTTTTGGCTGATGACAATTCTACTCTTTCTCCGGCGTTTGAACTTTTTGTTAGTTTCTGATGACTCAAATATGTTCCGCTTTTGAACCATTCCCTACAATTCAACTATTGGGTGTTATTCTATATTGAATTATTGTTTGATTTCATTGGGGATGATGCTCAACAAAATTCTTATCTGTCAGAAGCCTCAAATATCATCAGGGATGATGCCCGATGATAATTTCATTAGTCAGTGACCTCAAATATAATCAGGGATGATGTCCACCAATAATCCATCAATTGTCTGCTGTTGCTGATCCTATATGATTATTATTTAATCATCATATCTTTATAATTGGTTAGAAGGTTAGATTATGTAATCAACTGAAATCAAACAGGGCAAAGCACTGATTCACCAATAGGCAAACACTACCATCCAAATTAATAGAATACACCAAAACTGACTTCACTAAAATAATCAATTGAAGTTGGATTCAACCCAAATGCGTAGTTTTGTAAATGGAATGGGTTTCAAACCCCCGTTCCTCATCAACCAAATAGTATCATCATTGTCAATCAGATAAACCGTCTTTTTAACACCTGGGCCGACAAAAGGGGCTGGGCATTCTGCACTTTACTAATATCAACATGGGAATATTTGGCTTGTACCCAGCGTTGGTCTAGTGTGTGCCTGAGGTCAAGGAGGGCCTGAAGCTTCGCCTTCTGGGCCTCCTGTCACTCAGCCTTATCCTTAAAGTTGGTACCCACTATCATTTCATTTAACCATGACAGTTGCAGTGGTGACCCCAGAATACCTGACAAATGCCTTCAGCATTACCTCAACAAATAAAAAAATCTTGATGTCCAAATAGGACGTGTCACTCAAGGAGCCCAACTTACTTGGGATGGAGTTCCCCTCTCTCCCAAAGTTTACTTTCTGTTAATCTTGAACGCCTCAGGACCTTGGCAACCCTACCTGCTTTTGGTACATGGATTGGAGCAAAGAGTGCTCACCACTGAACAACATCAACTCGACCTTCAAGCTGCCAATGCTGCTTTAAAAATGAAGTATGCCAATTAGCACAACTTGTCGTCACAAAATTGGCTCTCAGTGCCACCCACAAATGAGTATATAAAAGCTGACGATACTAACGATCTATGGAGACAAGTAGATGCGCTTCAACCTAAAGCGTATTCCTGAGATACTGTCTCTTCATTAGGGGAAAGCACTGTCCTATATCAGTCCATGTCGTTCATCCTCCAACCCCCCAAGTGGTATATTTAAACCATCGTTCAAAGAAAAATATGTTCCTGTAGAGGAAAGTATTTTTTCTTTCTTATATTTTAATGAAAGCTTTATGGAGGAAGTAACTGACCATAAACAGCCTAAAAACTTGACTAACTGTCTTATCCATATGGCTCAGGATATTATGGTCCCCCATCTGATGCATTGACATACTTGGACTGATGCCAAGACTGACTCGCTTTGGGAATTTGGGAGCGACTTAACCCTTAACCAACCAAAAACATACCTTAATGGGTATCATCCTTAATCATGAGGAAACTATCAGTGAATTCGCCCATCAATTTTACCTCAGAGCGCAAACTCTGGTTGCAGAAAATCGTCTTACATTAGATGATGCCATCACCGCTGCGTTTTTGGCGTTTAAAATATGCCTAATATCTTATATTATCTTAAAGCGGTGAAGTCTAACTATATGTCCATCCTCCATATTAAAGAAACTATATTGGAAAAACCAAACAAACTACATAAACCCATTGGGACCCCTCATTTTAACACTAATAAGCCCCAGTTCCAAGTATTGGCCATTTCACTTCCCAATTCGCCTACACCTGATTTATACTGCACTCATTGCAGAAGAAACAACCAACTGTAGCTGCCTGCCACATCCTTTAAAGTAATTCAGAAAAGATCAGTCAGTATAGAGCAAGAGGATCCCTATGCTGACGGAAATAAGTGCCTCAAGACCCTTGTTCCAGTTCTAGCTGTATCCCCAGTACTTCTGGCTGTTTTGTGTTAGATGCCCGTCAGAAGTTGAAGTCCCTCTGTCTATTTAAGGAAATGAAAACCTCCAGATTTCTTACTTCTATGCTGGTCAGTTATCCAAACAAATTTTGGTGGTCATAACTTCTATAGAAAGCCAAGCCTTGACAGATAAACTTTTATATGTATTGAACAGCCCCGAGCTTAGCCACAGCTGAATCATCCGCTTGCTTCACTACAAATTCCTTAATAAGTCTATTAGCTAATAAATTCCAATTTAAATCATCTGTGGTTTGAATAAAAGTAGTAGTCCATAAGGTTAAAGTCCTGGTGATAATTGACACTGGTTCTCCAGTTAACGTTATTTCCTTCCAGCTTATTCAAAAGATAAAAATGTCTCCAGACTTGATTCACGAAGCTGAATATGGGACAGCAGGTAGTCAGTCTACTAAGGCAATAGGAGCCTATTCTGCTTTACCATTTCATTTTAAGAAGTTATTAACTGCCACGCCGTTGCATTAGAAAAAATAACTACAAGTTGCTTATTGGGGTTCAACTGATGCAGGAGTTTACCTGCATCAATAACCACAAGAAAAGATACCTATATCTACTAGGGTATCAGATTTTGTTAATGTTTGAAATCTTCATAAAAAAATAAAAGAGCCCCTAAAAATGGACATGCTTACTCAAATACCCATACTCCACTTGCAAAATTGAGTACTAAGTCTTAGGGGAAAAAACTAGATTTACCCCCAGAGGCTGTGGATAACAAAGAGAGGATCCCATTGTATACCTCTCATTCTATTACAATACCCTTGGGCTCACAAGTTATTGTAGATATGGGGATTCGGATTCTTGCCCCTCCTGATCTACTTTTGGAGCTTAATGGACACCCTAACCCTTCCTTCAAGGAAGCGTTGACCTGACTGGGGATTTAGAATCCTGCCTATGGGAAATATTTCTCTATTCTATTAGGGAATTTAACCACTAAAACTCTCCAGGTCCTTCAGCATGCCCCTATAGCTTATTTAAAACTATATCCCATTAAGAATGTTGCTGATGTAAATTGTTTTGGATTTTCACAGGATTTAGGATTTAATCCCCCACCCACCATAGCTTTGGTTGACAGTAGAATGGGAATAATCTTACCCTAAATGAACGCCAGGATGTCAAAGACCTCCTTGAGGAGTATGGCAATAATTTTTCCTTGGGACCAAGTGACTATGGAAAAATGTCCGGGGTAAAATACAAAATTGAAACTAAAGGTACCCTCCATTTAAATCCCAACCATATCAAAAATCTAAAGTGGAGGAAGCTCAAGTGTCCTTAGAGATACAACTACTGATGGAAGCTGGGTTACCAGTGCCTTCCAAAATTCCATGGGCTTCCCTTCTCTTATTAATTCAGAAAAAGGATGGTGATCACCGGGTTGTTATGGATTATTGCCACCTCAACTCTATCACTTGTAAAGATAGTTACCCCCTGACGCGTATAGATGACTCTTTATGCATAAGGTTGGAGTCCCACCATTTCTTAGCTATGGATCTCGCCAGTACCCACTGGCAAGTAGATTTTTCACCAGAAGATCGATCAAAATGTGCTCTCATCACAAGTGAAGGATTATTTGAGACCATTTGAATGCCTCAGGGGTTATGTAATGCCCCTGCTACCTTCCAACGCGCTATGGATGGACTACTAGGCTATTTAAAACGCTCCTGTGTATTAGTTTATCTTTAAGGTACTACAATTTTTTCAAAAACCTTTAATGAACATCTAGATCACCTCAGGCAAGTCTTTCAGCAGTTACGGCAATTGTGTTAAAACTAAAGCCGTTGAAATGCTCTTTCTTCCATAGTGAGATGGCTTTTTTGGGCCATAAGGTTATTAAAGCCGGAATATACCTGATGGATGATAAGATCTTGGCTATTGCTAAGGTGACCCCATTTAAATCCCTATGAGATGTAAAAGTTTATCTAGGAATGGTGGACTATTACCACCAATTTATCCCCCATTTTGAAAACACATCTGAGCCTCTGGTTATCTACTGAAGAAAGGAATACCCTTTCAGTGGAAAGAAGAGCAACAGCAGGCTTTTGACCTGCTATGCGTCTCTCTCTCTCACTCTCCAGTACTTATTCATCTGGATTTTTATAAACCCTTCCTCCTCTATACTGATGCTAGAGATATTGACATCAGAGCCATACTATCTCAGCATGATGAGAACTTAGTTGACCATCCAATATCCTACTACAGAAAGACATTATCTAAAGCTGAACGTAATTATAGTATTACAGAACACAAATGCTTGGTGGTATTATTGGCTATTAAGCATTTCAAACCTTATCTATATGAGAAACATTTCACTATGATTATTGACCATGCTTCCCTGCGATGGCTACAGCAAATGAAGGTTCCTAATGGGATATTATCCCAGTGGTCGTTAAGACTTCAAAATTACGATTTTTCCATTAACCAACACATCCAATCCATCAAAACGGGTTTGACTATCTCAGCTTCCCATCTTACTATAACTGACCCTGAAGAGGATCAACTCTACACCTTTTAACTCAATCACAGTTATGGAAGAATGAATCCCTGAACCTCCAAAAAAATTAGTGAAAAGATCGGCAAATCTCCAAGTCAAGAACAGTCAATTGTGCAAACTGGTGTCTAAACAATGGGTGCCTTATATAAGACCATTGGCTCAAACTAAAGTAATATTAAAGGGACACTGGCAAGTTGGCCACGGGGAATTTGGAAAACCTACCTTTTGCTTAAAACTCAACGTTATTGGGAGGTAATGCTTGTTTCTATCCAGGATTTATTGGAGTCCAGTCTGGTATGTAAAAGCCAAACTGGACCTAATCCCCGCTCTCAACATCCAGTGGTTCCACCCCTATAAAACATTCCATTCTATCAGCATTGATGTTGTGGGACCTCTTCCTCAAGCCTCCAATGGACATAAGTTCCTCTTACTAGATGTGGATCATCTAATTAAGTGGAAAGAAGCAGCATTGCTCCCCACTGCTTTGGCAAAGTCTACTGCCACGTTTTTGTATAATATGATTATCACCCAGCATGGGTGTCCTAACATCATTCTTTCTGATAATGGAAAAAATTTCCCCTCAACGCTGATGAAAGATTTAGCTGACCTGATGGTAACCACACAGGTATTCTCCACCCCCTATCATACTATAACCAATGGAATGGTAGAGCGGGTAAATGGTATTCTAGCTGCAACCCTCTGGAAAATGACTATGACTGACCCCATCATTGGCCCCTATTATGCCAAGTGCAATTTTAGCCTAGAAAATCAGTTACCATCAAATTACTAAGATTTCGCCATTCCAAGCGCTGTATGGCAGAAATCACCATCTGCTTTCCAAATTCCATGCAATGCTTGACTAATCTTCTCCTGAAGCACCTGAAGTCTCTATGCGAAGTATTGCAAATTGAAATTATAAGACTTCAGGCCCTGGCTGCCAAAAACCTTTCCACCACCACCAATAGAAACAACTTCTCAATTTAACAATAAGCATTATCCCCTAAACACCTTTAAACTAGGTGACCTTGTCCTATTCTTTATGCCCGGCATGGAGGTCATGAGCACAAACTGGGCACCAACTGGTCAGGGCCTTATTGAGCCATATATAGATGGGGCAATGAACACTCAATAATAGAGGTTGTTCAAGACATAGTCATAAACCAAATACTAAGCCACTTATCTGTCTGTTTTCCTCCCTGCACCAAGATCTAGAAGGGGGTATTGTTAGGATTCCTACCCAAACGGCTGATTCAGATGCATCAGATCACGGGAATTGATCCTAATCCAACAAAAAAGCCCAAAATTCTGTTGGGGACAATCCCCAACAAAAGTTGACAATTATTGATGTTGGAGCTCAACCCTGAATGACATGGTCAGATCATGCTTCCTCTGAGCTACCCAACCTTAGAGTTCAAACCTGAGCCATAAGGCGAGCACAAGCAAATCAACTGAGATAATTAGGCTTTTACCAAATACCTGATTCGTATACTTTATTAGATCTAGGCTTTGGCTGCTTAGATTTCCCCTAAAACGCCTTCCCAATTACCCTTAAATAGCTGGTATTAAGCTAATAAACTTCATGCCTTTTCTCTCTTTTCGAAATTTTAAGTAAAAATTGTATCTATTTGGCATTTGCCTCACCAGACTTAATGTCTGGATTAACAAGACTTTTTGACCAAGAGAAGCAATCACTGTAAATATCCAGCACCCTCAGACTTTAGATCAACTGGCAATTTACAACAAAGGATCCATGGTATCAACCCATAATCCCAACAATGATGGCCAAAAATGCTTTTACAAAAAATGTTAAATTTTAAAAAATCAAAAAAGGGAAACTTTTTATTTAAAATGGGAATAAAAAGAATAAAATAGACCAGACCCTCACATGTGAGATCACTGGCCTTATAAGGGAATGTGGTTTGAGGGTTATCATGCAGTTTTTGGGTGCTGAATCCTCTTCTAAGATTTACGTTCTTAGCAGTTTGTATAAGTCCTGGGGTCCACCCCCTGCGTATCAACAGGGGGAAAATCCATATAGAACCAAGAAGGGGTCCAAAAAGGTTGCTCAGTACCTTATCAACCAGTGTGACTTAACTCATGTGGTTGATAAGAGGTGGGTGACAGCCTACTTTCTGAAGGTTGGGCCATTGCCCCCTCTTCTCACCACCAAGGAGTTGGTGGAAAAGATTAAGGGGGTGTGCCAGGAGGTGGTGGCCAGAAGTCATTACCAGCAGGTTGTGAAGCGCCCTTTCTTGCCAGAAGGTGTCCCTCTCTATTTCAAGTCCCATTAGTAAGGGTAAATCAATAATTAATGATATCAGATTGGTTGAATCACCATCTGATTAAAATTGCCCCTCTGACCTTCTCCTACCACCAGTGAAGGCGAGCCTGCCCCAACAGGTTCAATTATGCTGAATCAATTTAATTTGAAATGGACCATTCCTACATGTCAAAGCCCTGGACGATCCCTGTTGGCCAGAACGCAAATTATTGCCAGCTTTCTAGACAAAAACACGCTGCAAAAAGCTTATTAAAAATGATACTGATTCAGCCAATAAGGTCAGATAAAAATCAACGTCATAAGCTAATTAGTGAATTGATCTGCCATTATTCAATCACGAAGATACCCCAGGCATTCATGCACCCTTTCCCTATTCCTTACATAGTGAGCTTAAATGACATTAGTCTCCAACATGTCCTGATGTCACTCCATTTTCTATAATTCCTTTCTTTAGTTTATTAAAATAAAATTCTCTAGTTTTTCCAGTTTTAATTATGCAAGGAATTTACAATAATATCATCCAGCAAAATGGTCCAATTTTTGATTACCTGGCAGGTGTTAGTACTCCCTAACAAGTTAAACCAAATTTTGAGTATGGCTATACTGGCGGTAATCTGACTGTTGCTCTGCAAGGTAACTCATCCTGAGTGTCAGTACAGTCTTAATTATATCAGCAAGATCCATGACATAATGGAGTATCTAATTCTCTGACATTATCCACCCTAAATAAAAAGTGAAGTCATGTGTTGGGTTTATTATATGAGCAGAATTTCCAATCTTAGTTAGTGTAGTGAATTTTGAAAGGGTACCCATTCCTTATTCAAAGCTTCTATGCTGCGGTTAAGGATTATCTTATAACCCAGATATACTTGGTACATACCCCCATTTCACATATATAAAAGTGTTCAGCTCACCTTTCTACCCAACACATGTCCAGCTTGGATGGGTCACAAGTGTGGGTGTGTTGTTTGTTCCTGCTTCCAATTATATCCCCTCCAGCTCCACAGTTGTGTTCAGTAATGTAACCCCTTCTGTTAAATCTGCCGCCGCTGGTAAACAGAAGAATTTAAATATGTTGATGCCTCTGTTGTCTTCAGAACAACAGACAGAATTTGAGGTTGCTTATATAGATGAAGGAACAATAGCTTCCCTTAAATCTATTCAACTGGGTATTCTGGTGATTAACCCTTCCTTGTGATGGATAGATGATATGATTGAGGGCACCAAATGTAAGGATAAAGCTGGTCGTCAGGAGGCTAAAAAGATCAAATTTACAAGGCCTTCCTGATATAAGATATATCATGGACCAACGCTGGGTGCATGCAAGATATGCCTAGGTTGGTCCTGGGGATGTGCGTGATGCTCAACCTTGCGTTACAGCAAGGGCATTGAAACGCATTAGCTATATAACTAATAACAACAGTTCAAGCCAGTTACTTGGCAAACGGGGTTTTGAAACTCATTCAATTTTTTGATACTTCTAAATTGGGTCAGCCTTACCTACAATCAATAACATAAGATCAGTCAAACTTGAGCTACAGTACCCCGGCGATGGTAGTGTGCGCCCATTAGTGCACTTAGGTTTAGCACCACCTCCACCAATTGACAATTCCCCCTATTGTTTAAGTATGTTTTCTCAAGACCAACCTTCCTTGCTGGTTGACTTTCTTAATAAAAATCCACCTAATAGCTTTACGAATTTTGAATATGGTTCCTTGTGTAATCCTGAGCGCAAACCTCCTTGATGAGGTCTCTGAAAGCATTGGTCAGTTTATTTAAATAAATTATCACCCAAATCTTATTCACCGCTGGCCGCCCTGGTCCCCTCAAGATCAAAGCACCCAAGCAATCCTGCACAGATCTTCACTTGGATATGGACTACCCTTTGGGGTCCAACAAAGTTTGGTTATTTAATGTCTATCTATTACTATATACCGCGTTGTCCACTCCTGCTCTGGGCCCTTTTACTCCGGAATCCTCTACAGAGCCCTTTTTACCATCTTGTGATAACTAGTTCCCTGGTGGTGTGGCTGCAAATCCTGCAACACCTCTTTTGAATGGGAGAGTTACAGACACTCTCCTTACGCTAGTTGACCAACCACTTTAATATATGTGCACTAGAATTATTTGTGTGGGGCTTTTGCTGAGTGTGAATTGAGTGTGCCTGCCATTTGTCACGGCCATAATAGGGCTCACCACCATTTTCTTTTTTGGATGATTATTAGTGAATCTTGTCGTTATTCTAGCTAGCTCAAACTGGGAAGTGCCCACCTTTTTAGTTGTAACTGGTGGATTATGATGCTTTACAATCTGGATGTAGTGATTACCTGACTTTTGACCAAAATCAACAAAAACTGTTTAATTAAAATAATTTTCTTGGCACCACTTTCAGAGGGTGCAGGCAGGATCATCAACAAAGGGCCTGGTGGTGATGGCTTTGGATACCAATGCACATCCCGCTGCCAAAATGGGTATGGGGTCATTCACTTTCCAAGACGCATTAAATAACGCTAATTTCTCTGAAAACTAGCCAAATATAATCTCTTGTGGTTCTAGTTAGGAACCATTTTAGTATACCAGATCACCCCAGAGAATCTGCTCTTGACTCCTAACATGATCCACAGTACACAGGCTGTGGAAAATTGTTACTTTTGCAATACAAAAATGTTTAAGCAATTGATGAAGATATGGTGGGACATGTGGTATCAGTAGTAAGAGTGGACAATTATCCCACTCCATTCTATGATGAAAAAACCTATCCTGAGGCATTCTTATGCCTGATAAAGAATTTTCTGATGAAGTATTGGCGTTTTCTGCTTTAAATAAAGACCATTCTGGAAATTTTTTGTTGACTGTTACCCTTTCATCTCCTTTAGGAAAATCAGCACAACGATTTTGGTGGATACTGGAGCCACTTAGAATTTTATTGACGAAGACCTAGCTGAATACCTTGAGCTTAGTTACTTGCCAGGTGGTATGCTTAGAGGAGGGGCGTATCAAGGTATTCCCACACTGAAGGTTCTAGGGTTAGTGGATTATTAATTGAGTAAGTATCATTTGTCAAACCGTTTTCAGGCAATCAAAAACCTTTTGTACCCCAAAATTTTTGGTTAGAGTGGTGGCGAAAGTTTGACATCAGAACCAACTTGAAAGCCACCACCTTGTCCTTAAATTTGAAAAATGGTCATATATTATTTTTCCTCTTGTCTGAGGCCAATTCTCAGGGCGATCTTCACCACTGGCCCAAGATCTAAGCTCTCAGTCTTTCTCTGTTGCTGAAGCTCTCTATGGAGGTACCCTTGTCTTCCTGCTTGGAGGGGCTGGAATCTTCATTTGATATGGTTTCAGCCAATGTACTACCAGCTCATTCAGAATTTGATTGTAAGTTCAAGCTCACCGTTGATCTGGTGCTTATATCTTCCCCTATTACCCTTTGAACGTATGGGAGCAAGCGGCATTAGATTTGTGGATTAAAGAGCAGTTAGCCAAAAGCGCAATAATTCAGCGTTCTCCCTGGTGTACTCCCCACTTCATTTTATGGAGAAAGCTGATGGTACTTATTGAGATTCTGATATGACTGGATGATAAGACTGAAATAGATATGATGGATTGGAGAGAATCCGCTGACCATGATATTGGTTATGATTATTTGTATGCCTTGAATTGAGGCGATTTTGGGCCAGAAATGGGTTTTATTGGATCTTCTACAAATAGGGTGATAAGACAATATCAACATTTGATAAATATTAAGTAAGATTGCCTCAAACTAAGGCAATAGAGAATTGAATACCATACTTTGCCAGAACCAATGAGTTATGGAGGACCTGAATAGCTAATCTGAGGAAATAGTATCATCTGAAGTCACTGAGATATAAGAGAGATGAGATGATTAGAGGAGGAGGATTGTTAGTAGTTCTTGAGAGCAAAAAAGTGAGTAACCGCTGAGAATATTAAATAAACAAAGTGTCATTTGGTGCAAATGATTCTATATTTTATTATTCTTTTAAGTGTGTCTGAGGGCTGAAGATCTTCATATCATCTGTCTTATAGCTCAGTGGGTTCACCCTGTGAAAGATCTCCCAGCTTATCTCAACTCTTCCGACAAGGTTATAACAGTGGTTCTCAATACAGGAGGCCCATTGAATATTCATCAAAAA
>JAKSZP010003697.1:0-12557 GCA_022478985.1 Massospora cicadina | reverse complement strand
CTTTTTGAACTCCCTTTTTGAAGTTAAATTGTAAATTTTTATTATTCCCCCTGTTTTTATTTTTTGCCAAACTTTGCTTCCATTTACAACTTTGATCAATGTGTCAGCTAAATTTGTCAAGTAATGGTGGGGATCCATTCTTATGGTATCTTCTATGCATGAATAAAGCAATGCCAGAAGAGTGGGGTATCATCCATATAACAGTTGAAAGAGGCTCTTCCCTGTGGCAGAATGGTAGCAAATATTGTAAGCAAAGATGGCGGTAGGCAGGAGGGAACTCCAATAAGAGAGTCTATCAGTTACCAGCTTCCTAAGGATGTTCACCAGGGTCCCATTAACCCGTTTGACCACTCCGTTGGACTCAGGGTGATATGAGGTCATCAGAACCATGTGGATGCACATTAGCTTATTCAACTTGGAAAGGATGTGCGAGGTGAAGTTGGTTCTATTATTGGTTAAAATGAACTGAGAGCAGCCATGTCACTAGATAATACATTCCATTATGAGCTTGGCCTCTGTGACCGCCCTCAAATCCCATATTGCTCGCACTTCAACCCACCTGTTCAAGTGGTCAATAGCCACCAGAATGTAATTGCACCAGTTAGCTTCTATTGGTAAAGGTCCAACAACATCAAGGGAAACCACATGCCAAGATGAAATGAGGTTTTACTAACCGGTACAAGAACTTCTGGTGGAACAGCTTTTCCACTTAGCACTAGCAGCAACAGGAAATGCTTTCAAGCATGTTGAAGTTCATGCTTTCCCAATAGTATCAAGGGTGCAACAGTTCCATTGCCTTGCGCACACCACCATGTCTGACTGCCTTGTGGACGCTAATAATAATCCCAGGGCATGCTGAGGGTCACCAAAAGTTCACCATAGAATTGCCAATCCGCTTATACAAGTCCCCATTTCATTGGAAGGTATTCACTCTCATCTCATTTAATGCTTTTGTTACTTGGAGACATCATCATATTTTCCGCTGAGCACCTTATTGTACATCAAATTGCTGAGATCCGCCGTAACTGCAATGATTGGCAATCTAGATAAGCATTCAGCATTCTTATGCTTTTTTCTTGGTCAGTGGAGAATCTCAAAATTATAAGCCTGCAGTTTGAGGGCCCATCAGGATAGACGCCTATAGGCTCCTTGAGGTTCTGCTACCAATGTAACGATGCAGGATATGTTACAACTTAAATTTTACCCCATACAAGTAGATCCTAAATTGCTTATATGCGTGGATCACCGCTAAGCACTCCCGCTCAGTCATTGTATAATTACGCTCATGGCAGTTCAGGCTTTGACTGCAGTATGCAATGGGATGCTCCTCTCCCTCGTCGTCTTTCTGAGAAAGGACTTCCCCAACAACGGAAAGGGATGCATCTGCCTGAACAATAAACTCCTTATCAAAGTTCAGATAGTGTAGCACTGGCGCACTGATCAGCACCATCTAAAGTAGGTCGAAGGCTTATTGATGACATTCCATACATTTGAACATGTCATCTTTTTTTAACAACTCAGTAGGCAGCCCCCAATGCAGCTAAAGTTAGGGATGAAGAACTAGTAATAGCTGACCATTCCAAAAAATACCTGAATGTTGCGCTTACTATTTGGTGTATTCATTTTTTTGGATGGCCTCCACCTTGGCCAGCAGTGGTTTCACCCCTTAGAGTCTACCACAAACCCCAGGTATTCCACAGGTCCTTGAAGACGTTACATTTTTGAGGCTTGACCTTGATGTTTGCCTTAGCGAGCTGGCGAAATACTGCTTTTAGATGATCAAGGAGCTTAGAAAAGGTTTGAGAGAAAACATTAACATCATTGAGGTATATGAGGACACATGACAGCTTCAGGTCGCTAAGGATAGTGTCCATTGCATGTTGGATCATAGCTGGGGAGTTACACAGCCCTTGTGGCATATGGGTTGGTCAGAAAAGGCCTGTGGATGTGATTACAGCGCATTTCTCCTGTTCCTCCACAAGCAACTTGATTTTCCAGTAACCCAATATCAGGTCCATTGCTGAAATGTAAAGAGCTCCCCCAAACTGATCCAAAGCAACGTCAATATGCGGCAAGGGGTACAATCTTTTCTTTGGAATATTGTTGAGCTTCCAGTATATCATCACCTGGTTGATGCTGTCCTTCTTTTTCAATCAGAATGGGTGAACCCTAGGACTCTTGGGAAGTTTGAGCATCCCTTGCCCAGCAACATATCAATTTTCTTAGTAACAACGTCTTCAGCTGCCCTCAATTGGCAGATTGGCTGAGACTGGATGGGAGGATGATCCCCAGTTTAATTAATGGACCACCCCAAGCATACCCTTATTCATGGTTATCAACAACAAAAATCTCCTTATACTTCCAAAATAAAGCTATTGCTTGGTCTTTTTGTTCTTCTGATAACCCTATTAAATTCTCCCATGGAACCACTGTCATTACGCCAGTCTACAACTTGACGGTTAAATCAAATTCATCCAAAGAACCAAACTTGTGAACTTGAAGGACTTTCCTGATTGGGGTCAAGTGTAAATATGCCACTATTTGGTGTTGGTTAATTTGCATTGGTTCTTTCTGGAGATTTGCTAACAAAACCTTGAAAATAATGGCCTGGGAGTAAAATCACTGGAGTCACATGAGGCTCAAGCCGCATTTGCTGATAGGGACCAATGACCTCCACATAAAGCCAGCTGGAACTTCCACCTCTAACTCAGTGTTCACTATGACTTGGTATCCGGAAAAAATAGATATATGCCTGGCAGCTCAGAGAGGTAGCCCTTGATATTTGTATATCTTCTGGTGAAGTGGCTGAGCCTCGCTTTTTAGTAAATGATAGTGAACTGGAATTAATCAATCACTATATGCAAGAATGATATGGGTCATGTTCACCAGATCCTTTGGCACTCCACTAAGGGTAAAGTACGTTTGTGATCTGCTACCCTAAAATTTTAAAGGTCTCATCTGTTGTATCAATGACAGCCCCAAAATGCCGCAGGAAAGCAGTTCCAATAAGCAGGTCGTAGTTACTGATGGGTAGCACTATTGCCGGAGCTACAACAACAATGGGCCCAAACTGCAAAGGTAACGCACTGTACGCTCCCTCAGAGACCGTGCTTTCCATTCCAGCGGTCCTGTACACCATTTGATGGTCCACATTAGGCTTTAACGTCAACTTCATCAACAACTTAGTAGAAACTATGTTGACTGGAGAGCCTGTATCTATTATAGCATAGACTCAGGGTTTGGCTAAATCAATGTCACAGTATGTACATTTAGAATAAGAAGAGTTTTAACTGTTTAATATGTGGACATTTATGGGGATCTCTTCTCCCAAGGAAACTCTTAATCCCCTCACCGACTTTGGGGTATTCTTTAACAATGGCATCTTCCAGAAGGGCAACGTTTACTCCTTTCAGGGTGGCCACATCTGCGGCTGTATCCAGCTTGTCTGAGGGAGCTTGCTCAAACATTTGACAGGCATACGGCTTTGGTTGCTCCTGAGGTTCTTTAGCTGCCACGGCATTGGCTTGCACTCATTCCAGTACGTTCACTCCTCCAACTGGTTGCTGGTATAGGATCTCATAATCGTATTGAGGGGCTTCCACTGGATATACTACAATTGATTCAGGTGAGAAATTTGGGGTTGGGATCGCAGAGATAAAGAGTCTCATCTCTACTCCGCTCCATCTTTCCCTGGTAGTCTTGATCCTGTTGCACATAGTGAACACAACAGTTAGGGAAACTCCGTGCCAGGTGGCCAGGGAGACCACACTCATAACAATTAACCCCATAAGAGCCACTTCCCTGGTTTTCATAAGAGGGTCCAGGCTGATAAATTGGGGACATTCAGCGTGACTAGGGCCAGGTTGGTAAGACAATTGCTGACGTTCAGAGTAACTAGGTCTGGGTCAGTAGTTGGGTTGCTGATGATTTTTTATAAATGGGGCTGATGAGGAAGTCAAATTGTTGGTGATAATTCAGCTGATGACGAGGTGTGGAATTATAGTAAGATCAGTGGTTGCTAGGCGAAATGTGGGCATGACAAGCATATTCCCCCAAATAAGCGGGTCCAGAGGAGGCGGTGTTCTTCTGCTTCATATTGAGTGGAGGAAATTTAGTGGATATGCGGTGCAAGATCTGCACAATTTTGAGAAGGGGAATGTCGTCATCCAAAATTGGTGAAATGACATTGTGATGCTCATGGTATGGCTTCATTGTGGAGGCTCTTGCAATGCACACATCGGCTCTCACTAAATAGCCTGCCCCAATCAGCACATGAGCTTCCACCATAAATTGATCAGGAAACTCTGTGAGGGTCTTATTATGGTGGAACCCAATAGTTAAGAATTCCACCTTTCGCTGTGACATTTTTGAGGTACCCCTGAACATTTAAGCATGTTATCCTTTACATCTTGATAGGTAACAGAGCTGCTTGGAAGGTAGTAGGTGACTTGATTGACACTCCCAACATCCAAGGCAGATATCAACAGTTTAGCTTTACGCCGATTAGATGCACCTTCCACTGAAAACTCAAGACATTTGAAGAAGCCATGGATATTACCATTACAATTAGTTGGAGGAAACTTCTCAATATTGACCTCCTCAGCCCATTCATAGATGCGACTTTTTGGGGAGTACTGAGGAATGGGTCAAGACCCATAAGCAGTCCTTTGATGAGGAGCTGGTCCAGCGCAATTGGAATGTCCGCTGCTTCAGAGGTAGCGTGGGTCTCTGTCATGGGTAGAACTGCCATCACTTGAAGAAATTGACACTAAAAAATACTCATATCCAGAGCTACCCTCCTGGGTGTAGTAGCTTTGTCCAGCATCATATTATTCATCATATTGTACCCCACTTGTCATTTATATTCTCTTCACAATAAGAGGGCTGGGAGGTACTGGTCAATTTCCGCTCCATAAAATGCAGTTGCTTGGTGGTGTCATCAAAGCAATTTGGCGAGTTCCTTGTTTTGTTGTCACAAAATTGCATTTGACTAAATGCGCTGTTAAGCTGGTGCGTAATGGCTTCCATTATTGAGGAAGTTTGTCCTGTTTTTTGAGCACCACGTCTAAAGTGAGTTTATGTTCCTCATATTTTGCTGGTGCAGTGCTTAATGAAGATTACCCATCAAAGCAGGCCTGATGAGACATGGCCGGTGAATGAATATTTTGATTTTTAGTGGTTGATTAATGGGCCCCTGTAGTGAGCACCACTGTTATAATTTTGGGTGGTATCGTTGAGATACGCTGTAGGGGTCGCACAAGTCAAACCCACTGAACAACAGAAAGACAATATGGGAATCGTTGGTCCTTCAAACACACCAGAAAATATAATAAATTAGGAGCAATTTCCCTCAATGACACTTATTAATTATAAAAATTACAGCGACTCTTCGCTGTTCCGCTCTCTCAACTATTAATAACCTCCCCTTTCAATTGCCCCATCTCGCTTATATATCAGCAACTTCAGACAAAATCTCTCTCTTAGCTTATACTATTCTATTCCACCAAATCTCATTGGTTTCATGATGGTATTCTTCAATTCTTTATTGCCTTAGTTCGAGGCAATATAAATTATATTTGTCAAATGGTGACATTGCCTTATCGCCTTATTTGTAAGCAATCTAATGATAATTGCTATATAATACTATCACCTCATATCAAGACGCTTGAATACTCAAACTAACATCCTAGTCAGCGGATTCTCACCATTTCGCAGTAGCTCTTCAGGTCTTTATCATCATGTCATATCAGAATCTTGACAAATGGCTAATAAACTACCATGAGAAATTTTGTAGTGAAGCAAGTGGAGGATGTTACCACGGCCAAGCTCAGGGCTGTTCAAAGCTTTTATTGGTTTTGTGTGCCAGGGCTTGGCTTTCCATAGAGGAGCTGACCTCCAAGAGTTGATTGGGTAACTGACCAACATAAAAACAGGAACTCTGAAGATCTTTAATTCCTTGGTTAGATAGTGGTATGTCAACTTCTGCAGCCGCCTCTAACACAAAGCATCCCAGGGGCTGGGTTTAGGATTAGAGCTAATACAAGGGTTTTGATGCACTTGATTATCATCAGCATAGGGAGCCTACTGCCCTATACTGACTGATCTTTTGCAGACTTACATAGAAAGATGTGACAAGTGTCTAATGTATGGTCGTTTCTCTTAAAAAGTGCAGGATAATTTGGAGGTAGGCGACTTGGGGGTGTAACAACTAGCACATGGGGCCAAGGCTTATTATTAAATTAAATTTATTGCGAGGAAGGCCGACCATGGGATGGGCACTTCCAAATTTGACCCAAAGGAAACAAAACTTAGAACAGGGAAGGCACCCCAGAGAAGCGAAGCTATCTCTTGTTGCCAGAAGGAATTCCACCTATGGGGAAGGGGAGGGAACGTGTGAAGGGGCCATAGCCATAATTGAACACGTGTGGAGGAAAGGGTCTGAGTTGATAAACCAAACTGGGAACCATGAGGAGATCAGCTGTCAGTGATGCGGTGGGAGGTATCCAAACATCCACGCCTGAAAGTGGTCTACCAAATGAGACCAGAATCTGTGGACAGCCTCTGGGAGGGTGGTAGTGGAGCCTGCGATGGCATTCAAGACAATCGTGTGGATAGTCCATATGGCTATTGCAACCACCAGAGCACGGAGGGAGGGTGGAAGTGGGGAGGTCATTGATAAATCAAACATATCTTTTGACATAAAGAAGGGATGTGCTTGATCCTGGCCCAGCAGACGTTGAACTTCGCGCCATATCACTTTAGAGGTAGGACACTTCTCCAGGCTGTGGAAAAGCATTCCATACTGGCCAGACACGAGGCAGGATGAGTGTAAAGCGTTAGAGCGCTCAGCTGTATGGTACACCCGCCTCAGGCAGCGCCACACATGGGACCAGATTTGAGGCTGCAACAGAGGATGGTGTGCGTATTTCCAGATAGTTTTTTGGGTCTCAATGGAGTAAGGGATGTTCATCATGTCCAGGTAGTCCACCCTGGATAGGGCATGGGGCCGTGTGGGGGTCACGCCATCTTGGATGGGTAGCCCCTGTATCTCTGGTGTGAACTGAGGAGAGGGGCGGACTCTCTGGGCTGTGTGTCTGCTAATATGAATTCTCCACTCAGCGCTCCTCATAGAGAGGAGGAATCGTTTGTAGTGGGTTTTAGTCCCATGAGGACCTGTGGCCGATGGGTGTGAAGCTAGTATTTCAACAGGGAGTGAGGGTTCGATGGATTGTTAAGGCCCAAGGCCCAGAAGAAGTTGGAGCAGGCTGCGCGGAACCAGTGTTGAGAGGGGAGCGTAGAGGCGGTGACAGCTGCAATCCAGGTGCCCAGGATCTTGGCCGCATGGGCTTTGAAGTCGAGCAAGCCCATGCCACCATGATGATGAGGGCCAAACATGACCTCTATCCATACTGGTGATGGGCGGCCTGACCAAAGCCATCCTTGCAGAAGGGCATACAAGGATTTGAAAAAGCTTGGGGAGAAGGGGATGGCGTGGGCTCCATCTCAGACTTTGGAGAAAAGCATAGAGCTGGCTAAAACAACCCTGCCAGTAAGGGAAGTAGGGTGGGCTCTGAGAGAGCCGATGCGCTTTGTCACGTTGTCTAGAATATGACTCTCCATTACTGCAGATGCGTACCCGCCTGCTTCCACCCACACGCCCAGATGGCGGACTGGCCCTATGGTAGGGCGTGGCACGAAGGGGAGCACCAGTGGGGTGGTGTGGGGTGATCCGGGAGGGCGAGCACGTGTGTGAGCAGATGGGCCAGGCTGGGCACTGGTCGCTGGGGCCCAGCAGGTTTGATACCGACCAAGGAGGATGATTTCGGTTTTGGAAGCATTCAGTGCAGCATTACTTACCCGGAAATACTCCTGGATGAGAGCTTCAAGTGCGTGTGCATCTTTATTATTAGACACCCCAACCACACAGTCATCTGCAAACGCCATCATCTTGACTGGGGCTTGGCCTGGCACATGGACCCCAGTGAGTTGGGCATTCACATTTCGAAGTAGTGGGTCAAGGCTGAAGTTGTATAAGAGCGGGCCAAGGGGGTCTCCTTGTTGCAAGCCCCTTTTAGGGCGGACTACTTCCGTTAGGAAGCCAGGGCCACGTACTGCCATTGTTGCAGATTCCATGAGCAGCATCACCCAGTTGATGAAGCGAGGGGGTAAGCGGAATTGATGGAGGCAGGCCCTGAGGTATTCTCAGTTTACTCTATCATAGGCCTTCTGTTGATCCAAGAATACAAGTGCCTCAGAGGTTGTGGACTGGCATGCGTTAGCCACAGAGTGCACATTGTCCCAAATAGACCTTCTGGGTATGAAACTGAATTGTTCTGGGGAGATGGTGGCAGATGCTACAATCCCTAAACATTTAGCCATGATTTTTGGTAAAATTTTTGTAACCGTGTTAGTTAAAGACATGGGGCTCCAGTTGGTTAAGTCTAGCTTCTCCCCTTTCTTGAAGAGTGTGACAGTGAAGGCCTCTTGTCCTCCTGGTAGGAGGCGCATTTCCAGAAGGCTCTGGTTAAGTGAGGCAAGCAGTAGTGGGGATATATATTTGAAGTAATTTTTATAAATTCATATGGAATGCCATCTGGGCCTGGGCATTTCCAGTTTGGTGCACCACGAATGGCTGTCCATAGTTCATTTGGAGTAATCAAATTCATTATTTTCGGGTATTGGGAAATGGTGCAGATGTGGGTTTGGTTGAGAAATTCCGCCACTTTGGACAGCTGAATTGGATTGGATCAGTATAGCTCAGAGTAATACTTTTTTGTTTCAATTGCCAATTCAGCTGGTGTATCCGCGATGATATCATCTGATCTTTGCACCTGTGTGCAGGCCACACTCTGGTGTGGTGTGAAATTATTTTTAAAAAATATGCGGTGCACTTGTCACCCTCTGTAATGCATTTGGCCCTGTACAGAACACAAACCCGATGTTTGTGTTGCCTTTTGAGCGCGTTGAGGTGGGCGTCTGCCTCCGCCCACTTCTGGCCCCATGCAGGGCTGTATCCTGAGGCCGGGATGTTGGACTCCAGGTGTGCCAACTCTGCCAGAGCGCGCGAGATGACAGCCAATGCGGCTCATGAGTGTCAGGAGGAGAGGTGGTGAGAGTGGCAGATGGTATCCTCTTTGAAGGCTGCCCATGTGGAGATGGGGTCTGCGCAAAACGGTGTAACAAACTCTTTTGCCAAAGTTGCTGCTTCCACCCAAGTGGAAAATCCTGGCGACACAAGTTTGGGAGGGCAGAGTTTGCACTAATGTGGGGCCTTAGCCACTGTGACAGGTAGGTGGTAGGTTATCGAGACCAGCCAGTGGTCAGAGAACTCAATTTTCATTGTTTTAGAGTGGGAAATGTGAGGTTGGAATTTAGCTGGTGTAAGGATAAGGTCTATGCGGGTCATATACCTTAATTGGCCGTTGTGGACGTGGGGTCGCATCATGTTTTTGAGCAGTGGGGCTTGCTGCAGCAGCACATCCATTAACCCAAGGGCGGATTATAGAACGCGAAGTTCTACGTGACCCTGGGGCATGGGAGGAGGAAGGCCAATGGTCCGTTGGTGTGTTTAGCCAACAGTTCATATCACCAACTATGAAAGGGTCTGGGGGTAATGGGAGGGATTTGACCAACGAGAAATTATTGCTGACGTTCTTGTGCACAGGTTGAAAATAGATGTTGATGATAGCATGAGCCACGTCAGCCCACGAGAAAGCGAAAATGAGGACTCAGCCATTGAGGAAGGATTCTGATGATAAAAATTTGAAAAATTTGTTTTTCTGAACTAGCACCTCACAGTGCTCTGACCAAAAGGATAGGGATGGGAGGAGCATGGTTCTCCAAGCATCCTCAGAACCTTGTGGATAGTGGGACTCCTGGATGGCCAGGATATCCATGGGTAATTTTTTTTGTAAAAAACTCAGTTTCCTAGCCCGGGATGGCAAGGCCTTGAGTCCGGTGATATTCAATGTCCCTAAAGTGAATGTTTCCCCCATCGCACCTTAGGTGTGAGGGGGTGGGCACCAGGGCCCACTAGCCTCCTCTAGATCCCCATGGGCCTTCTTGGCAGCACGGGTGTTTGCAGCAACGCTATTGGTAGTTTTGTTAATTTTAGCAGAAAGGTTTGCATTGGCTTTTGCCTTCACTTTTTGTTTCCCCAACGTCGAACAAATTTTTTGCAGTGCAGATGAGTTTGGTGCACCAATAATCAGGTCAAAAAATTTTTTTCAGGTAGGTTGGACCCCAAGTCAGTTTTGACCAGAGCTTGGTTGCAAAGATAGGGTGAAATTGAGTCACCCATCAGATCCTCAGATTGGGTGGCCCAATCGGCATGGGCTTCCCAATCTGATTGGTTGATGGATTCCAAAGTTGCTTCCACCACAAAGGTTTCGATGTCCTCCTGGCGTTGGGAGTGTGGGATAGTGGTGGCTTTGGCCGCTTCCTAGGCCATGGCCCTGCGGGCCTGCTTGGCCTTCTTCCACTCTTGCAGGGATATAGGTTTTACAAGTAGGTAGCAGCCTTGTGCTCCCCATGGGAAAGCCTCTTTGGTGCTTGCAGTTGGTTCATAGTGCGCCTCTCTGCTGGCCATGGCCGCTGAGGGGTGCTCTTGGAATGTGATGCCCTCCTTGGTGGGGCATGCATGTTCCTTATGGCCAAACGTGTCACAGTGTGTGCAGATGGGGGGCGCGCTGTCCACGGTTACCCAGAAAGGGTAGGTGGTATGCCCTTCAATATTGATATATGTGGAGTGCGGGATCTGGGTTAGGTCCTTTGCGATCTCCTCAGTTGGGGTCAGAACTGCAATGGCTTTGCTAGTGCACAGGTGTGGCATCAGTGTAAAGCAGTTGCATCTTGAAAGATTGTATTTCGCCATAAACGGTGAGACCATCTCTCAGGTGCTGCTCCAAAATGGCACATCTTACTATAGTAGGCAAAAAGTCAAATGTGAGGAAAATTTAGTTGGATTTTAACCATTTGGTGCATTTGGTTTCGATGACCCATTGCCCTTCAGGGAGGTCGATCACTATGCGCACTGCAGCAGCTTCATCTGCTGCCTCCTTGTTTTTGAAACCAAGGTCCAGCCAACTGTGTGACATAAAGTGAGGTGCGACGTACACTGCAGTCAGGAAAAAGTGTGCACATCCCCACAAAGTTTTTCCCATATGGGCTGTTTGTTGGATGTCCAAAAACACACAGACTCCATATTCCACCAACGAGAGTGGTTGGGAGTGCAGCGTGTTGATGTACTGGTTGCATTGCGCTTGACAAGCGAGGATTTCTGGGGAATAGTGACCGCAAGTTTTTTTAATTTTTTTTCTATTCCGCCAGTTTCTCTGGGGCGTTTTCAAACATTGGAGGTTGTGGGCCTGCCACCTGTGCCTCTTACCTTACTTGCCCAACTGCTCCCTGACATGGGCGCAGACTAATCTCCTCTGTGAGATTATCAAACTAGAATCAGACTTGAATTGAATAAGTTGCAAAAGTGTTTGCAACGAGAGAGAAAAGTTCCAAGAATTATTATTAAAGCGAGGGGGCCCAGTGGGTTTAATTAAATAAGCCAGAATCTCCAAAATGCTTCTTTGATATTAAGAGAGACTTCCAGTTAGACTTCACCGCTTTATTATAAAATATAATGTTAGGAATTATAAATGCCAAAAATGAAGCAGTGATAGCGTCATCTAAAATAAGACCTCTACTGGTAACCATTGTTTGAAACTTAAGGTAAAAATGGTGAGCAACTTAATGACAGATTCTCCCCAATTAAGGCTTATGCCTGTTATAAGTTTGGAGGTATAATAGAGATACGCCAAAGGGTTTCTGCACAGGGTTACGCCTACTGAGCAATAGGACTGACGATATGAAGATTGTCATCCTCAAAACAACATAATAAACATTTGATAAATATTGAGCAATTGCCCCAACAATACTATTTTATTCAATATAATATTTCAGTGGATACTCCCTGTTCTGCTCGCTCTTGTACTAACTTCCTCCTCAATCAATCTTCTTGTATCATTTAATTTAATTTAATTTTATTGTGGGGAAGGCTGACCAGGGGATGGACACTTCCAATAAGACATCAAAGAAATCGAAACTCATGTAATTGAAGGGCACCTGTAAGTTTTGGGAAACATCCTTTGGCTCTCAATCAGGTCATCTTCCCGTTCCCAAATAAAAAGACACCGAAATAGAATGGTGGTACCTCTCATCACTCAGGGCGACCTCGGCCATGTAGTAGATGAGTGATGGGTAACAGTTCATCCGCTTCAGATCCCACCCCCAATACCCACACTTACCTCAGTAGAACTATTGCGGGAATTAGTGAAATCTGTGCCAAGATTACTGAATTGAATTTGGTTGGATCTAATTCGGCCGCCAATCTGGATGATGCCCAAAATTTAAATGGCTGTAAAAGCATGAAGAATGAGATATTGGCCAGATTGTCTGATAGTTCCAATTAAATCTCCAGACCAGTTGAACAAATATCAGGCACTATTGATGAGGGTTCGAAGCCCTTGGATAGTAATTTGGGCGTTGCACCCAATGTGCTGCTGTTG
>JAKSZP010003696.1:0-12628 GCA_022478985.1 Massospora cicadina | reverse complement strand
TCACAACAGGAGGCTCAGCTAACACTTAATGATACCTGGAACTAATTGATCATACCATGGAAGATAACACCTTTGTAGTGTTACCCGTTGGGTGCACAACAGAAACAGTAGAAGTTAATTGAATGGGAGTCCACCCATCGTCACATTTGAAGAAGTTCATGAAAACCTTGAAGATCCCTAAATTCGTTGTCTAGCCTGTTTTCCAATGGTGGATCGAAGTGTAATTTTGTAAAGTCAATAACACACAAGAAAGAGACTGCTGCAAAAGGGCATCTGCCATGGACAGGACTCTTCTGAACCTGTATGAATTTAGTTCTCACCCAAAGATAGTTATGGATTAAATGTAAATCAATCTCGCTATATTTTTTGATTCATACGCTCAGCACTTTTTCATATTGTGCATTTACAAAAGTCTATATGATTAAGTCCAAAATCATATCAATACCCAATGGGCCTTACAAATTACATGCGAGCAGGTATATAATTTACATCACAAAGTATAGGAGCCATCCACCATTTGATCAAAGTGAGACGCGATCTACATTATTCACCTACATTATAAATGAGGACTATTTATTCTGGTGTTATCAAGTATGTGGAGAAAGCTATGAAGCTTCTCTGAAAGTACATCTTGTCAAACGAAAAAACCAAGCGATTACTTAATGCCTTCACTAAAGAGCTTTTAAGACAATTATCAGAGCCCATGAAAAAATGGTAGTCTAATATTATACTAGCCATCAACAGGATAAAGAACAGATCTCCCCCTTAATGCCCGTCTAGAGCAAGCCTTATGAAGAGTTGATGAGCTGGAGATCTATTTAATTTCTATTACTTCATCAGTGTAACAATATATCCTTTCTCCAGTAACCCAAGTCAAACAGGATCTGGAAAACTGTATGACTAAGGCATCTACTCTTTCCATTACTGATTAACTTAAAAGATTGGAGAGTGACTCAAAAGGCAAATTCCCCCATAATAGAAAGGACATTAACCAAGTCTATTTTTGCCTCAATGAAGCTTAGAAATACTGGATTGCTCTTACAGAAGAGTTGAAAGCCAAGGCTGAAAAGCCTCCTCATAGAACCAAATGCAAAGAGATAAAGGAAGACTTGAATTGGCGCAAAAGTATTAGAGGATGAGAACAAGCTCTTGCAAACATACTGATCATTCGCTCACCAACAATTTTAAGATTTATACATCCGCATTAAGAGCTTGGAGAATGATAAAGTTATTTTTGAAAGAGGAGATAATTTGTTGGATGTTAAGCCAAGAATTACTTGGAAAGAAATGGAGCACATCTCATCCTCCACAGGACCAAATATGTCAACTCAAATGGCAAGTGGAACAGAGTGACATAAGAACCAGAATTACCAAATTTAAATCTCCCAGATTACATGTTGTTTCATGATTGTATGCAACTATCTTTAAGTCTATGTTCAAGGACAATTTACACCTGGCAAAGAGAGTATCACATCTTTTCTCTACATCTATGAATCTGTGATGTAAGGTGCAACCAATCATGAAAAGGTTAAGCAAGTATTATCTTGTTTAAGCCATATGGCTCAAGAGGTCATGGTGCCTCATATGGACGACATGCATACCTGGAAGGAAGTGAAAGAGGCGCCATACAAATAATTTAAGGTCAAAGCTGAGCCTGAGTTTGAAGTAGCAGGACTTCATGAGAATTGCGCGATGCTGGAATGAAACTCTTGCTGAATTTTTTTATCTCTTTTTTATAAAAGTCCAAATACTGTTGACCTCAAAAATGCTTACTTTGGATGATGCTTTAGCCGCTGTCTTTGCTGGCTTAAATAGTAATACCAATCTTGCCGTGCATATCATGTACATCAAACAAAGCTTCAATTTTGTTTTGGATATCAAAGAAGCCCTACTTGATGTGTTTATATACACAATCCAAAGACTTCTTAAGAGGCCTCCACAAAACCCAGAGTGTATATAATGGAGGAGGAAAAAACTAAGAATGAAGAGAAGCCAAGATGCAACTACTGTAAGAAGAACAACCATACCGAGGATATGTGTTTTAAGAAATTTCCTGACCTTACTGAGAAGGTAAAAGGAAGGTTAGCTTAGGTCCAAGTCCCACTAGAGCCAACTGACTTAAAGTACAAGAAAGTGAAACAGTGCTATCACTCATCTTGCTTGTTTGAAAATGAACCAGATGACAACTTTGAAGGGGGTCATGAGGACACAGGTTAAGATTCTAGGTTAACCCACAGAGCTCGCCATTCCAGAAAGTTTGAATGCTGAAGATATTGTCAATTCTCAGGTTCCCAAAGACACCTACCTTTATCAGGGTATTTGGTGTCCTAGGAAAATCGATACAGTTAGCAATGCTGATCAGTACCTTGCCCTGTTGATATGACCCATCTCAAGCTTCCATAGTCTCCTGGAAATCAAGAAGAGATATAAAGTTTGCCCAAAATGTCAATAAAACGTTTCATAAAAAAATCATTCTTTCCCAGAAAAGTTTAGATGAATAATTACCAGAGTGTAAAGGTAATTTAAAAGGTCTGAGTTATGGCTATCTCATAAAAAGGATCACCCATCAATATTGTTTTACCCTGACTAATCAAGAAGATTAAGCTTTTATTTCCTGTTACTATCACTATTAGTAACACGATTCTCCTCAGATTATCTGAATTTGACAATCAACCAGGAAAATGAGCAGATTTGTCCGCACCAAAACCAGTTGGGTGAAAGTGGCCAGCGCAAAAGGCCCTAAGCCCACCCAACTCATTTGGGAAAAACACCCCAGCAGTACATTAGGACAACCTCCACCAAAAAAGGATGAGCATAGCATTGCACGTAGAGTTTTTCAAACTCTGCAAAAAATGAGCGCTTTCACAAAAATTGAACACTCCCAACCCTTGTCCTCCCTTGAGCACAGCCTTAGAATTATGGTCGGTGATACCTCCCTTGAGTTGTGGGAAAAAATGGGGGAGGCCTTCTCCACAATTTTTTGAACACTGTTTCAGTAAATTTTAAAAATTTACATAGTGGATGGGTGGATGTCAAGTTCATGACTGTGGAGAAAGTGGAGGATGCAGCGAAAACCAAATTTTCCGTTAAAATTAACAATGAAGATCGCATTATCCATATGGTGCGCACATGATGGAATGAGGCAAACGATCTATTCATTGTATTTGACCAACTCCCAAGCACCATGCACCATGAAATCCTTGAGGACAAGCTCCACACAGGCCTCAAAAGTTATGGCAAAGTTAAACAATTTGAATCTAAAAAATTCCCCTCCTTCCCCATCTGTGTACAGGGAAGGTAATAGCCATTATTGAACCTGACCAGGACGTGGTAGAGTATAACACCCTCATTCCATGCACAGCGACCATCAACCTCCCTGATGGCAGCATATATCGCCCCTTCCCGCATCACACCAGAACACACCCTGCCTATCTGCAGCTTCTGCTCAGCTCTAGGCCACAAAGACCACGCATGTTACATCAAGTGCAGGATGGAATCACCTGAATTTTGTAAGGACGATATAGACAAAACAAGCCCAACCTTTGATAAAATGAAGGACGCCACTTACGCCTTCCATTGGGGCAAAAGAGCCGAAATCACTCTGGTCAAACCCATTTTGTGCAAGGATCATCATTGCGCACAGGCTGCCTGCAAGCAGGCCATGAGTTCCTCCAAGACCCAAGCTCATACCACAATTTCCACAGACCAGATTCAGTCAGATGCCATAGCAGCGCAGAGAAATAACCATTCAGATCCCCCACATAAAACCCAACAAAATCAAAGCGAATTTTCAAAAACAACCAATCAAACGCCTCCAACCCCACTGAAGCAGAACCACCATACACCACTGTGGATCCTCCTAGCCAATCACATGTGACCAGTGACAATGTGGTTCATGAGCATGATACGGAAGATCATCCCAGCCAATCACAATGCATCAACGCTCCTTCACAAAACCCAATTACCCCAACGCCTAGTTACTGCACATCTAGCCCACAGGTAAGCAGCGGAAAATTTTATGCTGATGGGGCACAATACGACCCACGCCAGAGCCAAACTCCATGGATTAATCTGAGCCTGAAGAAACCAAACAAAACCAATACTATGACTGCCAATCAACATGCTGGAACCAATCTGTCTGATTGGCCCCAAACTCATAGTATGACCCGCGCTGCTAGGGAATGGGGTGACCCCAGTGGGTCGCCCCAACGTTCCTGATGTGCGGATTACTGCAATCACCATAGGGACACTCAACATTGCAGTAGCCAAGACCCCCACGTCCTGGGCCAAAAAATGGCTTTCCTGCGCGATATCTCTGTGGACATCTTGGCCGTCCAAAAACCCACTGTCCACCAGGGGAGGAGGAGTCATGGTCAACCATGCTCCTCACAGCTAAATCCTTTTGGACGTACCACTGTGGGGTGGTAATTTGATCTAACCGTAATCCTCCAGTAAATATCCAAAGCACATCCTCCCATCTGGAGGGATGGCTTCTTTTAACGGATTTTGAGTGGAATGGAGAAACTTTTGCCGGGGTGTGTGTATGCCCCAAATTATCCAAACGACTGCCAAAAATTTTTCTCCAATATCCACTTGATCCCTTTTGCTGAGGCAACATTTTTTGCGGAAGATTTCAATTTCTGGCTTAACGCCATAACTGACCACTTGCCTAAATCAAAGGCTACACCCCACGGCCGCATGGAACTACACATACTAAAGGCAATGCTGGGCCTGTACAACACTATCCCCAAACAGGACACCACGTTGGTCAACATGACGAGGCCCCACTACAACAATAATTGGCTGGTCTCAATGACCCGGATTGACCTGATGCTCGCCCCTGTAGACTTCCATCACCGTGTAACAAATTTTACAACAACAATTATTCCTCTCTCTGACCACTGAATGGTTTCAATAATGTTATCATCTGTGGCAAAATATCAAAAACCGCTGACATGGCACAAAGTTCACCCAAGCACCATCCAACTTCTGGAGCTTAAACTTTGGATCAAGATGGTGCTAACAACACAGACAAAAAAATGACCATCCAATGGGAACCCTATCGCTGAGTGGGAAATTTTCAAGGCTAGAGTAACCAAGAAAGCCTGTCACTTGAACTCCAGAAAGCTGACTGCGATGTCCACAACAATAAACAAGGCTATCAGACAGCTCCAGCACTTAGAAAACAACACACCTCACAAGGGATACAGTCCTCAATGGGGACGCCTGTGGTTCCAACTGTCTGCACAGGTCAACTCCCTCTTTGGAAAACACTAGCACTACAATGAAGTATGGCACAATGTCAAAATACATTCTAACTGTAAAAACTCACACGGCCCAATTCTTCCGCCATTTTAAACCAATTTCAATTTCAGTGACTTGCACACAATTCCGTCGAGCAGAAAACACACTGGCGTCCACACCATCCGAATTATCAGTCCAATTACACCAATTTTACACTGATCTGTACACGGTGAATTCGCGGCATCTAGCAAAATCGGAAAATTTTCATCATCTGCTAATATTGACAATATAGCTGATCAAACAGACCTTTTCAAAACCATCACTAGAGATGAACTATGGGAGGTAATAAAATCAACCCCACGCCACAAGTGTTCTGGACCTGATGGCTTTCCATATGAATTTTACAAAAAGTACTTTGATTACACCGCACCAGTACTACTGGCAACTATGAACAAGTGCCTGGAGGACAAAACCATCCTACCTGGCGGCCAAGATGCATATGTGGTCACACTCTTCAAAAAAAGAGACCAGGCAGATCTATACAACTGGCGTCCAATTGCTCTCACCAATATTGATACTAAAATACTAACAAAAACTTTATCTAAGCGTCTGGGTTGCATTGCACAGGCTTCCCTCTCCCCCCATCAGTTTGGCTTTATCCCCAATCGCTCAATTTGGGATAACATTCATACCATAGCCAACATCTTCCAAGCTAACCCCACAGGCGCCCTTGTGTTCCTGGACCAAAAGAAAGCATATGTCCGAGTGCACTGGGACTACTCAGAACAATGTCTAAAGGCCTTCAACCTACCACCCCGTTTTATAAACTGGGCGCTTCTCCTAATGCGCTCAGCCAGGTTTGCAATCAGAGGCCCAGGCTTCCTAAGCGACATCATCACCTCACAAAAGGTCTTAAACAAGGCGACCCGCTTAGCCCCCTTACTATACAATTTCAGCCTTGACCCTCTCCTCTGCATAGTAAACTCAAAGCTCACTGGAATCAGGTTGGAGGGACAACTACCAACCAAAATGCTCGCCTTTGCTGATGACTGCATAGTCGGAGTCTCAGGCAATAGGGATACTAGAGCAATTGAGCGCATTATTCACCAGTATGAGCCAGTGAGTAACTCCATGCTGAACAAACAGAAAACAGAGGTAATTGTAATGGGCAAATTCAGTTCAAATTGGACCTCACCCTCCCACCACCGACCTAACCAACCAACCGCACATCTTACCACAAGACAAAGATCTAATCCAATAAAACCACTGTGTTTCCCCTTCACACCCCACCCCGCCACCAACTCAGTCCATCATCTGGGAATATGGCTCGAGGCTGGTGGATATGCACTTGACAACATTGAAACCAAAATATTGGACAACATCTCAAAAAGAATGACAAGTATGCAGAGGAGTAAAGCTAGTTTAGCTGGAAAGGTTGTGTTAGCAAACTCCCTGATCTTGTAAAAGTTATGGTTTGCTGCTCATGCAGTTCCCTTCTCCGCCAACTATACCAACACAGTCTACAAGCTCCTGAAGAACTGACTGTGGCCTGGATACCGCGCACCAGTCAGGCTGGAGACCATGTATGGCCCACTGAAGAAAGGTGGGATGGGGCTACTCAACTTCACAGAACGAGCAACGCAAATCTTTGGCTCATGGATAGCTCTGACAACGTCACCCAACCCACCATCTCCCCACTGGGCTAGGGCAGCCCGAACTAAATTTGCAAGGGCATTAAATCTGAGGTGCCCCTCCAACCCTGCAACACTGATGAAGTACCTAACAACACATCCAACCGCCACAGGACCGCACAACACCAACTGCTACTTCAAATGCGTCCGGTACACTGATAAGACAAGGGGATTGGAGTTTCTCCTATGCACAGCAAACCAAAGACACTAACCCTCCAATAGGTTATATGCGACTCCACAGAGGACAAACTGTGATAAACGCACCTGTCCCACTACCACCCTTTCCTTTATCCTGGATTGACTATCTAGATTACCAAGATCTCCCATATGACTTGCGCACCCAAAGGAAGGTGTGGGACCTCATCACTTGTCCCCTCTTACCCCCACAAGTGAGCTCCGCAATGTGGTGCTACATGTGCCGTACGTTTAGGACAGCTGACCGCACCTTCTTAATGTTCCAATCATGCATCATCTTCAGCAGACCCAACACGCTAGCCCACCACCTGGAAGAGTGCCCGCCGTCCAAGCATATCTGGGCCAATGTGATGTACTTATTTAAGCAATTACCATCAGCTGTATTCCGACTATCCCACGATATCCTGGCACTCAACATGATCTCATCTATCCCCCAGACGCTAAGGGCTTTAATTGTGAGTATTGCAATATGGTCCATTCACACAATTACCCTTGATGCTTTCAACAGGATCTTCCACAACATCAACCAAGCTATCGTCAGGTTCCACAGCCATTTGGCTGACCACTTCCAATCCTGGCTATTTGGATCACTAAAACAAAAATGGAAGAAACACATGGGTAACTGCTACCAATCTGGTTCCTTCGTTGTGACACTGAAAACCTCACAATCTCTATAGGCGGTACACCCTACTAGCCTTGAGCTGTCAAGTCACTTAAGGTCATAGTTATCCAAACCCGTGGCTCCTAGCCACACCCAAGTGTACCATGTCTTATCTTTCAGGTTCTATTGCTTAGTGTGCTCTCCCTTCTCTAATTTCCTTTCCTTACATATCGGATGTGTCAGTCCCCTGGTCAGCCATCCTCAAATAAATAAAAATCAAGAAGATTAAGCTCGTCCCTGACCTCAAATACACTCAAGAGTATAGTACTGTTTGGCGAGTAACACCAAGGTATATATACATACTCATCTCTGCCAATCTGAGTTAGCAAGTTAGTTTTTATAGCTCTCTTAGTTGTCCTAGACAACTGTCAATATGATATATTAATCAGGAAATAGTTAATGATAGAATATGAACGAGTTTTTAAACATAAAGAAGGGTACTTATCACTCATTAACTATAAAGTTCCCCTTGTACTTGATAATAAAGTCTGCAGCCAGAAGATTTACTCTTTCTAGTTTAGTACCCTGTCTCCACTTTACCTTTGCAATATTCTACCTCTGTAAGATACACAAAAAGATTGTCTAACTCATTAATGCAGCAGAGGGCATACCATTTTCTGTCACCAAGGAGGTAAAATTAAAGTAGGTAAATAAAAGGTGCTTTCCACAAACATAACCCTGAGTATGCCCCCAGACTACTTGCTACATATCACTATTTTTTTTGAAGTAAGTAGGTTTAAACCAAGTGTGCTAATCAAAAGCCTTTGATCCAGAATATCAGCTGCCTATTGAGCTATTAAATGGGAACAAAATTAACAAAGATATCCTAATCAATAAATAAAATATTGGAAAGTCAATTACTTCCCATTGATGAAATTGACAAGGTACATTTTATTTTTATTCACTTTGATTTTGGCCTGCCCGCCAATAATTTAGTTTGAGCATTCCCTCAAATCTAAACATCTGATAAGATAATTTAGGAGGAACTTGAGAAAGTGCACCAGTTACTTGAAGATTATCAGGATGGTTTATACAAGTCAGATTTAGACTATGGACACATGAAAGACTTGACGCATAGTATTGATGTAGGTGATTCAACTCATATTGATCAAAGCCATATAGGAAGTTTAAGGTAGAGGAGCAATAAATGAAGGCCAAGCTCAAGCATTTATTGATTGCCGGCGTACTTGTGCCCTCCCAGAGTCCATGACATCTCCTTTTATTAGTTATATAAAAAATAATGGCGGCCACAGATTGTGATGGATTACAGGAAGCTAAACAGCCTCACAAAGAAGGACAGTTATTTAATTTAAAAAATTTATGCTCTTGCCTGACTCTCCAGCCCAAATTTTTCTATGTGATAGACCTCACAAGAAGTTATTGGCAGATGTATCTCTCACCTGATGACCAAGAAAAAATTCGTATTAATATGCATGGAAGGATTATTTCTATCTACCCGGCTCCCTCAGGAATTATGCAATGCTCCTGCTTTGTTCCAATAAGCAATGGATCACATCATGCAAAGACCTTGAACTCAACTGTTGATCATATACTTAGATGGCATAATGGTATATTCATAAACTTTACCCATTATCTTGACCATCTCAAGTAAGCTTTCTAATGACAAAGAGAGAACCATATTAAACTAAAAATCTGTTAAATGTACCTTTTTCCAGCAGAACCTTAAAGTTTAGGACATGTCATATTTCAGGAAAGAACTCAACCGTTGTTTGATATAGCTGAATAACCTCAAAGATGCCTGAGACAAAGAGCCTTTGAAACATACAGATATTCTTAGAAATAATGAGATATTATCATCAAATTTATTTCTAATTTTACTTAACTTGTTGAACCACTTGCCTGACTGCCTACCAAAAATACCCCTTTCATATGGGGGTTAGAGAAATGAGCTGCATTCGAGTCCATGAAGAGTTTGTTGAAGAGACAAGCAATCGTTTATGAGATTCAAGCTATATTAAGCCATTAATCCTGTTTACAGACGCCTCTGATTTAGTCGTAGGCTCCAAACTTTCTCAACTGGATTAGAATGAAAATGATCACCCAGTGTCCTATTATAGCAAAACTTTTCAAAGCTGAGTGAATTTTAGTGCCACAGAAAAAGAGTGCTTAGTTGTTCTCCTGGCAGTGAAACATTTCCAGACCTTCTTGTGTGGTACAAACTTTACAGTTGTGACAGACCACGCTTCTCTAAATGGCTGCAAACATGAAAAATATGACAGTAATACTCGCCCAATAGACTCTTAAACTTCAGCACTTTGAAATGAATATTTCTCTCCAAGCGGAAATTGGGCATATGAATATAGATGGGTGAAGAGATTGCCCCTGCTATAAATAGATATTTGCAAAGCCAAACGGTTACATGACCAACTTGTAAAACCAGACTACTGGGAGGACGAAAATGAACCAGTTTAAAGGATGCTCAAATGACACTCTCTATATAGAAGGTTCTCAGTGGATTACTTTACAAGAAAGTTGGGCTTAACTGGCTTCCTTACTTGCAACCTTCAGACTGGGTACCAGTTTTAATGGAAGCACAATACCTTAGGACACAGAGGAGCCAGAAAAAATTTTTAAATGGATCAAGGATTGCTATTATTGAGAGGAACACCTGACTCTGTAGTGAATGTCTTGGATGCTTAAATCACTTGTAAAAAATGCCCCATAAGTCCAAGTACAAGTGTCAGCCCATGACCTCGCAGCAGTCATTTTATACAATCAGTTTAGATGTCAAAAGTATAGCCTCTAATCCACTGGAGGGAAATGATCATCTATGAAGAAATTAATTATTTTTATGAAGTGGGTGAAGCCACTTATTCTCGTGCAGACCACAAAAGCTAATGCTAACTTTTTATATCAAAATATATTTATTAAACGTGGCTTCCCACAGGTACTGCTATGTGATAATGGTAATAACTTTACTAAAAAATTATTGATTTTATCATGAGAATGTAAACTCAAAAATTATTCTTCACGCCTTAAAGTCAAATAATGGTAAAGTATAAAGAGCTAATTTAATTTTTGTTTTATCACTCATGATGGCCACTACCAATTCATTACACTGGGACCAATATAACCCAAGTGTATTGATGGCTTACCAGATAAGTCTACATATAATTATCAAAATGTCTCCTTTCAGGACTTTATAAGGAAGAGAACCTGGAATTCCCGCTTTACTAGATTGTGAAGTTACCAGTGATAATACCAAAGCCTGATAAAGCACTAATAGGATTTGTCATAATTTCAATATGACTGGACGATAAGCCCTACGGCAATATGGCGAAATGAATGGAATCCGCTGGAATCGAACTGGTGACGGTAATTGAAGCGCTTTGAAATGAGGTGATATTGGATTGTTGTTTGACGAAACCAATGAGATACGGCGAATTGAGTTACTAAGCTGTGTAAGTAATATCATCCGAAATTGTTACCATATAAGCAGGATGTGACTATTGAGGGAAGGTAGGTTTTTGATAGAGAAAAGTAGCGGAATAAGAGGAATCCGCGGTATTATTAATATCTATATATATAAAAATGAATGTCAGTATGTATGTCCCGTATGCGTTCCTATAACATTCACTTAATTGAGATGAAACTTTGGTGAGTTGTTGTGTGCATGCCCAAGAAGGTTTATGAATTTAAAAAATATTATTTTAATAGTAAAATAAAAAGTTTTATATGTAACAAGTGAAAATCCTAATATACTTTGATGGTATTCACTATATTGTTACAGCTGAGCAGTTTGATATTCAGCTGATTTGATATTTTAAATGGTTTTAAGTGGTTAATGGTCATTCGGGTATTTAACAAGTTTATCTAAATCAAAACTTTGAATCAAAAGTCCAATTGATTTTAAAAATACCTCCTCTAGCATAATCAGCTCATTGGAATCTCTCTTACAAATATCACTTTTTATAGCAAAAAGTGAATTGAACAAGAACTGAGAGAGCAATCAACTGCCATACTGCACTGCAATTTTATATAGCAGTGAACAAAGGCCAACCAACCAAGCGTAGGGAAGTCTAGCCACCCATCTGTGTGCAGCACATAGAAATGGACAACTTGCTCACACCAATTGTGAGCTTTAATACAAATAATACCAAGGTTGCTGAGATGGATGAACCATCTGCCAATATTTCCACCAGCCCAAACCCTGATATGACTAAAAACAGGGCTGGGCATGACATGATGTATGTGCCAAGTAATGCACTGGTGGCACAAATGACAACAAAATGAATGAACGTGTCAATGGGTCACAGAGCCCAAACAAATAGCGCAAATGATGGGGTCAACTCCCTAGGATTGATGCCCACTGACACCTTGATAACAAGTGCAACCTTCCAGGAGAGATGCCTGATGCTGAGAACAGCGGAGTCAGGAATAGTCCCCAATGAACCTCAATCAGCAGGGGGGACTGGGGCCTTGCAGGGTGAGAAAATTCTTGCTGATAATGCAAAAAACCCAGATGAGGTATTGGTTGGATCCAAAGCTGACTCAGATTTGAATAATGAAAATTGGTGATTCAGACCAATGGAATCAAACAATAAAAAGCTTTCTTCTGACATGGAGAAACTTTCTGAATCAGCTCAGGGTATTTGGGAAAAAACAAGTCAGACACCAATCCTGAAACAACCCAGTTGGGGGGGCGAATGGTCCCCAACCAAAATCAATTTGGGAGCATGAATAACTCATTGGGCGGAATGCCCAATACACAATTGAATACAATCCCTGATGAAGGCATTCCAACAGGGGGCCATAGCTCGACAATGCATCAACAGCTGACTCTGAATATCCAATCACTGAACCAAGATGATCCACT
>JAKSZP010003695.1:0-12675 GCA_022478985.1 Massospora cicadina | reverse complement strand
TCGGTGCTACGCTCGCGCAACCCCCCTGTAGGATGGGGACCAAAGGCCAGCGACGGTTGATCGAGGTAGTGCGGAAGTTGGTATCGAGGAGGGCCTTGAGCGCGGCATGGGTGTTGGCGTTGGGGTCGTGAGGGCCAACATGATTGCGGCATGGGGGACCGGATCTGGGGGTTCGGATCACATCGGTAAAGCTGGATAGGGGGTATCGGCGGCCAACTTGCCCAGGGGGGTGCGAGTCGTTGAGGACTTTGATCACCGTGGCACGATGGTGGGGAGGCTCCCCGCGAGCTGGGGGGGGGCGCAGTACGCCATGCTGCCGAACTCGATGGCGCCACGCTTGGTGCGCCAGTGAAAACCCTCGAGGCCCTCGGGAGGGGGGCGGGGGCCGATGCCGTCCGCTCAGCTTGCTCATGATGACTCGCGAGGTGCTCGGGGTCGCGCGACGGACGTCGTCACTGGGATCGCTAAACCCTACGAGAAGGTAGGGCAAGGTCTGAATGACGTGGGGCTCAATTGGCGCCCGAGGAGTCGCACAGCGTCCCCAAAGCAAACAGGCGCCCTGGCGGGCTTCGGCTCGCTTCGACTTGGCTGCGGCGTAGATGGCCCCCATGATGTCAGACGCCTTCAAGGCCGTCAAGCCCATCCCCTTCCCCCCCCGCCAAGCCGAACGCGGCGCCCCGGCGCGGCAAACGTGCCGCCGTTGATGCACCTATGAGGGGGATCGGACCCGAGCGGGGGCGGTTGCGGGGGCGGCGCGGATGAGGGGCGGCAAGCATCCCGCCACCGCAAACTGCACACCCCGGAGGGGTGTCGAGGGTCTGGATGAGCTTGGCGACGATCTCGGCTCGCTCCGCGCCATCGGCTAGGTTGCGGGCGAGGGTGCCATACAGGATGACGGCGCCTTCACGGATGTAATCCTACCTGGGAGTTGGCATCCGGCTGGTCGAGGGTCCAAGGATGGGCAGGAGGGCCCCCCCGGTGAACCTGGCCGTGGTTTTGGGATGGCGACAAAGGGCCCCTTGGAGCATCGCCTTGCGGACACCGGCATGGGCGTCGGCCAGGGCTTCTGGGGTGAGCATGAAGTCGAAGAATCTTTCGAGAAGCGGCGGTGAGCCAGAGGGATGATCCCACCAAGCGCGAGCCCCACCGAGATTCGCTGGTCAAAGGGGGTCGGTACGCTGAAGGGAGGCCGCAGCAACCCAAAGCGATCGTTTCAGGCACGATGGGCTCAGCCAGCTTCAGGTAGAGTGGTACAAGGCATCCAGCACCCGGGGCAAGGCATCGGGGTGGATGAGGATGGCATCGTGGAAGCTGTTAGCACAGGTGCGGATTGGGTCCAGGGGGTGAGTTAGCAGGCCACAGATCGCCGAACAGAAGACGGGGACTTCCAAAGCGTTGTCCTCCCACAGCGCAGCTCCCAGCTGGCGTTCGCTGGGGCCCGGGCGAGAAGCGCAGGGCCCATAGGTTGACCCATTGGGGGCCCCCGGCCAGGTCCACAAAGTCGAGGCTCTCAGGCACGCCTTGCGCACAAAGGGGGATTCGTCGAGGAGCCCGCCGATAAAAACAACAGCGTTTCCATCGGCCCCCCCCAAGCCGTCGCTCAGCTGGAGAAAACTGAGGGCGGGGGACGCAGCTCGAGCTGGGCTTTATAACGTGCAACGGGGCCCCCCGCCACCGCGGCGCGGCATGGCCGAGTTCCCCAGAGCGGGGCGTGGTTGCCTAATACATTCAAGGCCAACGCACCTGCTCGATCTGCAGCGAGGGCTGGTCGTCGTCATGGCCGGCATCTCTAACCTTAACGGTGGCGCTCGAGCTGAAGCCCACCCCCGGTGAGGAGGATGCGATCGAGCAGCGGAAGATGTAGGCGAAGGCGGAGGGTCAAGCGGCTTGCGGCTGGTCAACATCTGCAGCCGGAAGAGGAGGCGGGTCAGCAGCTCTCCGAGCGGTTCACCCTGCCATTCGTTGGGGACCGCCAGATCGTAGCTGCGTAGGGTCGCGACACCAGCTAGGGTGGGCACATCTTTTAGTTCGGGCGAGCATACCGGGCCGGTCCAGCCCCCTTTCACCCCCCACTTTGGCTCGGCGCGTGCGGGTGCCCACGACGCTGAACATGCGCACCAAGAGGTGAGCCAAAGGGCCCCCGCACGCCGGCGGCAGCTCGTGGATGCCCGCAAGTTTAAGCCCGGTTTCGAGGTTCCTGGCCAGGAGGATACCGTTCTGGAGGCGGACGACGTGGCCTTGGACGTTGTCGCGCACCGCCGCTTCTTTTGGGCCAGCTGCGAGTCGACCGGTTTTGCTCCTCCTTTGACCTTGGGCCGGTGGCCCTCCTTGGCCGCCAGCTGCTCCCGGATCTCGCGCCCCACCTCTCGAGGTCGGCCCCTTGGGTTGCGATCTTCTACGGCCGGATGGCCCCGTTTAAGCACCTCGTGGCATAGCATCCCGGGCGGCGTCCTCCAAACGGCAATGTCATCCTGGGGAGGGCCGAGGGTTGTAGGAAATCCATGGCCATCGTCATTAACGTGGTGGCAGCCCTTTCGGGGCTGATAAAGGCGGCACGGCATTTTGAGGGCGGCATCCCACCACGGTCCCCGGCCCGCGGCTGAGGAAGCTGAGCAAAAGGTCGGTCAGAGGTTGGTTGTGGGCTTAAACCACTTGACCCAAAACCAGCTGGGCCTGGCCAACTAATGTGACCCACATGAAGCTTCCATCGGGGGGCGAACCGAAGGGTGGGCCGCTAGGATAAAGCTGGCAAGGGCCAACTGGGTGGCACACCCCCCATCCGGCGTGGGTACGGAAAACAGCAGCTACAGCTTCCTGAAGCGCGAGGCTTGAAACCCACCTTCGCTTGCAGCCACCCCTTCAAGCTGTCGATTAAACTCAACCCAAAAACCGGCGAACTGGCGGCCCCGCAGGGGTTGTGATTCGGCTAACCATCAACATGGCCGTAGGAAGGCAGGGCGGCCTCGCGGCAACCCTTGACAAAAGGCGGCGCGAAGCCCATCGTTGAGGTCCCCGAATCCGGAACCGATGGTTTCAAGGCCCGAGCAGCCAGTAGCCCTCCTCGTCGGAAAGCTTACCGGGCACGGTCGTTCAGAAGGAAGGTGGGTTGTTTGGGAAGCCTTGACGGTCGAGTAAACCGACAGGTTGTAGTAGTTGCTCCGTTCCAGCAGCGGGTGTACTGCCCCGATAGCCGGCCCCCTTCCAACGCGGTACGGCGATACCCTCGAGCGCGACACTCCCAGCCGCCGTAGGACCCGCCTGGATCCTTTCGGCAATTGAAAACGTTGGGACGCAAGCGTTAACCACTGCCGAGGGAGGGTTTTGGCCCCGCCGGGTTTTGGGCCCGGGCCCGCCCTGATAAAGCCCGTCTGAACCCAGCCTTATCGTGGTTAAGGCCCTTTTCGAAAAGGGGCGGCCGAGGCCTTAATAGTATCGATGTTGGTCCCGATCGGAAAGAATTGGAGGGGGGTCGAAAAACTCTCGCATGGGCCCCAAAGCCTGCTCGTGGGTTTCTTTGGGGAGGGCAAGCGATGCTCTTCAAAATGGTATTGGACACCTCGGCACAGGGGTGTTTGCGACCCAGGGCCCCTGCGTTTTGGGGGACTGGCCCGATGCTCCCACGACGCAACCTTGGCTGTTGGAATTAGCAAAGGCGGCAAACCACCTTACTTGAAAGCGCCTTGGCCATTTTTCCACAGCCTTTGGGTTATCAACGTTGGTGGACCGATCACACAGCGTTGAAAAAAAGTTGAAACATCCCGGCGGGTTTTGGCGGCGGAGCCTGGTAGGACCGGGAAATTGGTCGGTTGTTGGGAAGCCAAAACCCCAAAGCTCAAAAGGGGGCCATGGGGGAGTGCGCCGAGTGCTGTAACGTATCAGCTTCTGCCGTATGAAAAAAGGGCTCACTGGAAGGAAATTTGGGGGCCCTCAAAAGCATCTTTTCGGCCGCCGGCTTGACCAGCGCCAGGTACCTCTCCTCGGTCATCACTTGGCGAAGACCTCACCAACCGTGTCCTACAAAAAAGGGGGAGCGCCGCAACTCAATTTAGGGTACGGTCAAAGGCGTGGGACTGGGGACTTGGCGCCCAGAACCTTTGCGGCGTAGGCTTGATAAGAGGTTTCTAGCGTAAAGGGTAAGCGCCCCGAACCCAACGTACCTCGCCAGCTTTGAGCAAACCTCCCCCGCAGCTTGGAGCAAGTTGGCCAAAGCTCAGGTCGTTAGGGTCGTCGTTCGCTTTAAGCGAAGTTCACTATAAAGCTGGAGGCCTCGGAGCTCTACCAAACGCAGCTTTAGCAATCGCATAGACCCGAGTCAACCGTCAGTACAGCAAACCTTTCACCTCACGCCGCGTGGCATTGATAATCAACCCGTAAGGCACCTCCTCGGGCTCGCCGGGAGCCAACCAACTTCATCGCCACCTTCAATACGGCTTCAATAGAGGTGGGATCGGCACCCGACCCCCATAGCCATTAAAAAAAGTCGTGGCCCACGTAGGAGGGATGTACCTCTGAAGTGGGATACTCGAAAATCTGTCATGAAAAAAACCGTTAAAACGAGGGCCCGGCCTCGGTTTTAAAAGAGCATCCGTCTACCTATCAGGTAAACCCTTGTGCGGTTTTAAAAGGGCTGAGGCTTCCCGCTGCGGATTAACTCGGGGCCCACACCTGCCATAACTTCGGAGTGGGAGCGAAACAGCTCCGCCATAGCATGATGACACCGTGGCGGGATTTATAGTCGTGATACCGGGAATAGGCGGCTAATAAGCCATGGCACAGCTGGGCAACTATCCCCGGCTTAAATTTATGGCGCCCTCTGATTTTATTAAGTAATATCAAGCAATTAAAATACCTCGTAAACGATCCAGGTATTGGCATCGCCTCAAAGGGTGGTGATCTATAAGACGGTCAACCTCCATGTAAACCCTCGTATAAGAGAGGTGAGGCTTTGGTTGAACTTGACTTTAGACAACAACCTTATCAAATGGGTAAAGGTGGTACTATATTATTTTAGGGGGGTTTAAATCCGGATTTTATTTCATCCAAGTTGGTTACGATTCTATGGTGAATTCATCGGGATTATCTGTCCCAGGTCAATTTACCTCGATTAAACTATGGGATTTTACCTAAATTGGATTCACCCCAAAATTTCAAATTTAAAAACCCCCACCAACTTGAATTACAACCCCAAGCTCAGTTTACCAACGTTGACCCCATATCCAACTACCCCATGATAGCTTAAAAGTTGTAAGTGTAGAGTAAAGGGTACTATATCCATCTCTACACCATGACCAATTTTTATCACTTCAAAGTTACATGATAAATTTATAAACTACTAAATGAACCCTCCCAATTTATCAAAGCGGATCGTAGCTTAATTGGTTAAAGCAGCCAACGGCCACCGCGATGCAGGCATTCAAATAATTCCAAAGCCTATAATTGGTATAGGAATCCAGCTTATGGGTGCTCACTGATGCTTATACCGCTGGATCCCACAAAAGTTTAATAAAATTTAATCAATATGTACTAATAAAAACTTGATTTTTATGGTCTTTATCAGCAGCATAGGGTAAAAGAGAAAAAATGGTCCTTCTCAATATTTAACCATTCAGTATTTAAACTGTTTTGAGGGTTGGGAGGGAATTCAAGGATAGTTTCGGAATAGCTTTGATGTATTCTAAATTAGGAAATATGGTATACTCTCCTATCAGATTGTGGGAATTTGAGTCACTCTTTTGGCAAAACAACAGATGGGATGGGGTTTTGGGGCAGAATGCACCCATGCAATAATATTTTAATATATTTTCCAAACACTGCTGGCTAAAAACTTTTACCTTGGGGGACCTCTGCCATACCTATAAAAGGGGGTGGTCCCACATAAGTGCTTATAAGGACAGGGTTATAACTGGGGGCATGCCTTCCAATAGTTGCCCCATGGTCCATTGTGTGGTCAGGAAAATCTGACCATTCAATTTTATATTAATTGCCTAAGCAGGGTAACTAAAGTGAAGTTGGTTCCATATAGAAAAGGGTGGTAGCGCTGACAGCTAACAGAACAGCAAGGCACTCCTTCTCTGTTACACTGTAGTTATATTCTGCTTTTGACAGCATCTTACTAAAATAGGATACTGGATGATCTACACCATATTCATATAATTGGGCTAAGATATCCTTGCTAACAGCATATTATAAAGGCATCAGTGAACAAGATGAAAGGTTTATTATAATCTGGGTGCTGTAGGATAGACATTGTTATAATAGTTGTTTTATCATCTCAAAAGTGACTTTTGCTCAGCACCTCAATAAAAGGGATATTCTTGGTTAATAGATGGACAAGGGGCTCACTGAGTTGGGCAAACTTAGGGATGAACTGATGAATACCCCATCATCCCTAGAAAGCTTATTTTCCCATAAATTTTTAGGGGGCGGCATCTTTGAGATGGCTTTGACCTTGGCCTGCATGGGTTGAATTACTTCTTTTGAAATGAAGTGTCCAAGGAAATCTAGTTCTCATTAGAAAAGGTACACTTTGAGGGCTCCAGCTTAATGTTAGACTTATGTAACCATTAAACACCTCCTTCAATTGATCAAGATATATATCAAAAGTTTTTGAGAACACCATGATGTTATTAAATTAAACGATGACACAAGTTAACTTGAGGAACTGTAAAATGTGATACATGACCGCTGGAAAGAGGCAGGTGCATTGCACAACCCTTGGGGTAATAGTGTGGGTTGGAAGATACTTTCATTGCAAATAGGAGCGCATTTATCTCGATCTTGAGGAGAAAGGTCTATTTGCCAATAGCCACTGGCTAAGTCCATGGCAGAGAGTTAGAGCCAGAGGGTTGACCCAGGGTGTCATCAATGCAAGGGATAGGATAGTTATCATTTTAGTGAGGCTATTTGGACCTATGGTAATCCAAGACTATCCAATGACCTCCATTTTCTTTAAATAGTAAGAGGGGGTAAAGACCATGGGCTTTGTGAAGGAACGAGTAACCCCACATCTAATAACTGCTGGACTCTGTCATCATCTGTTGTTCCTCCACCTTTGACTTATGATAAGGTTTGGACCTTATAGGCTAGGCATCACCCACATTAATGGAGTGGCACCAGCTCTTCATGCGGCCATAGTCAGTATCCAATTTGGAGAATATATCCCTGTATTCATCTAACAAGGTATGAACTTTTTCCAGCTCCTCTGGGGTCATCTTATCCAAAATATGAACATTGGTCAAGGTGCACACCATGTTGTCCATGGGTAAGCCCAAATCTGCCATAGAGCCAATGGAGTGAATATGTTCAATGTCCTCTACAGGGAGTAGAAAACCTCTGCCAATCTCCTGGTGTTTTCATATGATCATGTTTTTTCGGTGAGGTTCCCCAGTAGAATGGTAATTGGCCTCTGGTGGGCTGGGTCTAGTATCCCAGGAAATACATGAGGCTCAAGGGCTAACACCCTCAATATTTATGAGGTGCAATAAGTAATGATGGGATTTGTAGTGTAATTTTAGTGTCAACCACTCTTGTTCCCCAGGCTTAATCAAGACCTCATCTGCCACATAGAAAGGATACCATCCTCAGCATCCACTGAATTGGGTACTTTCTTGTATTGCAGCCAGAAGTGGAATAAGGCAAGGTTATAGCTGAAAAGGGTATTTGACCAGGCAAGAGTTTTCAGCTTGTGGGTTCTTTATTGGATAAGATAAAGGGACTTCATAGTTGTTTAAAGAGGCCCCCTTGCTTCAAATTGATTATTCCTTTATACTCAATCATAAATTGAGTCCAATGAGCATATCATATTTTGTTGTCCAAAGCCACAGCAGGGGCTGATGGATAAGCTTCCCAATTCAAATGGGAAAAAGAAAGTCAATAGCACATTTATTGTTGAGGCCCGGGTTTCCCAAATTTTTTTGCATGTACTCCAAGTCAGGCGCTACTTTTTTCTCTTAAAAAGTTTGTGGGTATCACGTTTGAGGACCCGGGCCCGGATGGCTAGTATTTGTACCTTTTTAATGACCCCTTTAAAACTAGTGAGCTTTCCCCCAAATTTAGGGGCAAAGTAAATCCTTAAGAAAAGGGGGAGGTTAGCTTTTTTTGCAGTCTCAGGGGATTTATCCATAATTTATTTTATGGGATAAACCCCGTAAAAGGGGATATCAAGCCAGTTAAGAATTGGTCACTGTTATGGTTAAATGACATGATAGTGGGTACCAACCCCAAGGATAAGGTGGGGGACAGGAGGCCCAGAAGGTAAACTTTAGGCCCCCCTGACCTCAGGCACAAGAAACTCTGGGTACAAGTCAAAATGCCCGTTTGGGACTAGTGAGGTGCCTAATGCCCAGCCCCCGGGCGCCCATTAAAATGGATGTTTTATTCAATTAACATGGATGGTTCAATTCTTTTGTTGGGGAAAAAGGTTTCAAAACCCATTCCATTTACAAAATTATACAATAGAGTCAGACTCAACCAATCAATCACTAATTTAAGGGGCAGTGTATTCACCAAATTGGGTGGTAGTGTTTTCCATTTAAATTTGCTTGGGACCTTCAGCAGACCCCAAATTTCCCTGACAAAGTTTTTAAAATGTTTTTTTGGGCCAACATTCCTTGTTAGTTTGGCTATTTACAATAAAATTCCCTGTTTTACCCATTTTATTTATGTTTCTCAGATGATCCTAGGGGGCCCTTTTAGGAGTTCTCACATTAATTAACTATTACATTTTATATATGATTAGGTTATCACCTAGTACTGTTGGTTCATCCCGGTTCCCTTTAACCTGGAACTTTTTCACTTCTCCCTTAGTGCACCACATCATTGTTGGGTTTGGGTTTTTTACCTTAAAATTGCTTCCCTTTTACGGTTTTTTTGCTCTGGCACCCCCTGCTGGACCCTAGTAACTATTCTAATGGCTATTCCCTGGCGTTGGCTTTTGCACCATGCACCACCACACTGGGAACAGGAGAGTTATAGACACTCTCCTTACATTGTTAAAAAACGCTTATTTTTATGTTCATGAACTTTTTTTGTGTGACTTTTTAAAGTTTAAATGGTGGGGCCAGCGGGGGGTTTGGCTTGGCCAGCTGCACCACTGTTTCCTCTTTTTTCCAAAGTTTGGAGCATCTCAGCGTTATTATGACTGCCTCCAACTGGAAAGTCCCCAACCTTTGTGCACATACCTGGTGGATACTGACGCTTTTTGGTTTGAAAATCATGTTTCCCCTGACTTTCCCCCAAAAATTCCCAAAATTTTTTATCAAAAAATATACGAGTTTTACTTTGACAGTGCATTCAGACAATGCCAGTGGAATTGGCGCAGATGGGCCGGGGGGTGTTGGCCCTGGATAACGTTAAACATTCCATTGCAGTTGGGGAATAAGGTCATTCACATCTAAAAACTTGTTCTATGAAAAAAATCCTATCAAACCTCTGAGCTGTTTTTTAAATTTTTTGGGGCCTATATGAAAACCCCCTATTCCAGTATATCAAAAAAACCTCTGAGAACCATCATTTGCCCCCTCCCCGGTCCGTGGCACTCGGGGGAAATGGAGGAAGAACTTCATTTTAGTTATGATAAAGTATTTGCCCCTGCAGAAGGCATGGTGGGATATGTGGCCTCAGTAGTAATAGTGGCCAACTATCTCTCCCCCTTTTTTTATTTTAAAACCAATTATGTTGGCATGTTTGAGCCAAAAAGAAATTTTTTGGTGAAGTGTTGTCATTTTTTCTCATAAACAAAGACCATTCTGGGTATTTTCTGTTGACTGCCACCCCCCTCCTCCTCTTTAGGGGAAACTCCCAAATACTATTTTGGTGGATACTGGTTTCCTCTGGAAACTATATGAATCAGTACTTAGCTGACTACCTTGGGTGAGTTACTTTCCCGGTGGTTTTAAAAAGGGGCGTCCCAAGGGATTTTCCTCTGAAGGTCGTTGGGACAGGGACTATCAGGTTGGCAAATACCACTTGTCCAATCATTTCCCAAGCCATCAAAAACCTTTTGTCCCCTATTATTTTGGGTTTGGAGTGGGGGCGGAATTTTTATGTTAAAACCAACTTAAAAAAAATACCCTACCCCCCTAACATTAAAGAATGGTTGCACACTAGTTGTTCCTCTATCTGAAGCTGATGTGAAGGGAAACTTCCCCCACTACCCCCCACCCTCACACCCTTAGCCTTGCCTCTATGCTGAGCCCACTGTGGTGGTTCCCCTACCTTCTTGTTTGGGGGGTTTGGAATCTTCCTTTGATGCAGCTTCAGCTGCCCACTCCCCTGATCATCCCAAGTATGACTGTAATTTAAATTTACTGTGGATCTGGTGCATATTTCTTCTCCCTTTACCCCTTGACCATCTGGGAAAAGAGGCATTAGATGTGTGGGGTAAATGAGCAGTTACCCAAAAAGGCAAAATTTTTTTAGCGTCCTCCCCTTTTTGCCCCCCTCCTACTCTTTGTGGATAAGGCTGATGGTACTCTACACCCATGCGAAAGCTATGTGAACCTCGACAACATAAATGTACCAGACCTCCATCCTATCCCTTTGGTTTCCCGGTTGCATCTACTTAAGAAGGTGAAGGTCTTCTCCAAGCTGGATTGACCCCAATGCGTTCAACCCAGATTCAGTTTAAAAAAGGGACAATAATGGTTAACTGCATTCTGTACCAAAAAAGGATATTCCAGTTTTGCTTAATGCCCTTTGGGCTTAATAATGCCCCTGCTATCTTTCAACGCTGCATTGATGCAGCATTTTGGGGGCTTTTAGGGGTATGTGCGGGTTTCCTACATGGATGAATCCCGGTGTTTTTTCCCGGTCATGAGTCACATGCAGTACACATCCCAGCAAGTGGTGGAGAGGTTAAAAAGAAGTCTGTTTTTATGCTAAAGATCAGCAAGTGGGAATTCTTCAAGTCCCAGGTTACTTTTCTGGGGAAAAGTCATGTTTGATCAAGGACATATGATAACTCCAGACAAGGAGAAGGCTATTTATAGGGGGCCCACCCCACCTCAGTCAAGGAATTGAGGGGGATTTTTTGGGGGCGGGGTATGTTCCTCAAGTTCACACCCCAAACTTTCCAAAGGGGGACTGCCCCCTTTTAGACTAGCGGTGCAAAGGTGCTTCAGTGGTCCCCCCTCGGGGGGATGCTTTCCAAAATGAAGTGCACCCCCCGTTGTCCATGTCTGTCCTTCGCCATGTCAACCCTTCAAAATAGTCCATTGTGTCTACTGATGCCTCCAACTTTGCCATAGCACTGCCTTGTTATAAGTAGGTGAAGATGGAATGAGCATCCAGGGGATATTTTTCCAGGAAAATGTCTCTTCCTGAGTTAAATTAGGGTTTATGACAAAGAGTTGCTAGAGTGGTGGAGGCGCTGATTATTGTCATCACCATTTGCTTCCCCTTTCCCAACCCTTTTCTTAGAAGGATCACATGCTTGCTGTTTTACTGCTCCCCTCAGTCCAAACCCCCAAGGCAGCCCCCGGATGAGCCCCTGCCCAATTTTCCTTATCTTAAGAGTTCATCAAGGGAAGGATAAGGGTTTTGGGCGGATGCTTTAAGTTGAACCCCTCTTTAGCACCTGATCCCAAGAAAGTAGATATTCATGATACCCAGTTAATGATTTGCCAGGCAAGATTTTATCTCAACTTCCTGCTCCCACAGCCAACATGCCAGCGCTTCACCTATGGAAAATTGGGGAAGTACAGATGTTTAAAAAGGACCAGCTGCCATCAAAATATACATGGGACTGGCATGAGCACTTTGAATTGAGAGGACTTTCCAGGGAATATGTAAAGGATGAGATGGTGTGGTTTTAGGGGCGCCTATGGGTACCTGCTGGAAATGCACCTGGAAATCATCTGGGACCATCATGATGGAATTACCATTGGTCATCCTGGGAAAGAAAAACTTTGGGGTTGAAAGTCACACCTACAATTGAAAGGGGCTTGCCTGCTCAGGTGGGGCAGTATTGTAAAAAGTGCCGTCTGCAATCAGATGAAACCCAATCGTCAACCTTTTGCAGGGGTTGGTACCAGTCCAAAAAGGGTGATGGGCCCTGGACTTCCCTCTCAGTTGATTTCATTGTGGAGTTAGCTGCCTCTGATGGAAAACTTTTCTTTCTCATTGCAATCACTTTTTTCAACAAAACCAAATTCAAGACTGACTTTAGTTTGATAATCTCACTGGGGGATTAGTTTGCACCCATGTCAGGGAGCAGTTGGACAAGTAAGGAAAAGGAAAAAGGGGGGGCCCCATGACTTCCAACTTTCACAATGCCCCCCGGAATCCAGCGGATTAGACAAAAAAAAAAACTGGCATTACCATTTCTCCAGAAATTCTAGCTTCAGGTGCAATGCCCAGTACATCAATATCCACACTTCAACCACTTTCGTTGGTGGAATATGGAGTTTGGGTGTTCCCGGAAATTTAACAAACAGCTGTGGGAAAAATTTTGTGGGGATGTACACATTCATTTCCCGAACGTGGTGTATGTAGCACCCCCACTCCCTGTCACATGGGTTTGCTGGATCTGGTTTTTGGGAAGAAGGCAGCAGATGAAGCTGCTGCGGCCCGGGGTTTTAATTGACCTCCCCAAAGGGGCGGATCATCAAAAAAAAGTGCTCCAGATGGCAAAAATCCAACCAAATTTTTCTCACCTTTGACTTTCTGTTCACTACA
>JAKSZP010003694.1:0-12706 GCA_022478985.1 Massospora cicadina | reverse complement strand
TATGCGGCTAGTTTCTGTTTTCATTCTTCATACTTCCCTAATCCTCTTTCTATGTCTACTGCTGATTTAATTATTATACTCTTCTAATTACAACCTCTTGTATCGTCATATCTTATTTTATTTATCTGATGGGTTATGCAATTATGCATTTAAGTCTAAGAAATCAGTGTTATAGGTATAACTAGTGTTAGCAATCCCCACCCTCTTAGTAAATAATATTCTTTATCTATAAAGTCTCAAACCTGAGTCATATTCAATCAAATTATACATGCAACCTCTGGTCTAGTATTGAATTACAGATTAGGTATTTAAAATATAGTTGCTTTAAAATAACAACAACGGTTTAGTAAATATGACAATAAATAAGGATATTTCAACAGTAGAAAATCATCAGAAATTCTACATGAACTAGAGGGGAGGATAATTGATTTATACCCTAGTTTACATCCCTACAAAAACTTCTTCAAAAGAGTGTACTGGGGAATATCACAAGAATGAAAAATCTAATGAAAAAACAAGAAATAGGAAAGAACAAGAACTAGAAAAAGGATAAGGAGAACAAAGAACAAGGATAAATGAAAGTTGGGATAGACAGTGAAGGAATGGAAGAGAGTAAGAAGAGGGATGGGGGAAGTAGGAGAAGAAAGGGATTGTATAATAGGATGAGGGAAGGAGGGAGAGTATCAGAGGGTAAAAGAGGGAGGGTATAGGGGTAGGAAGAGGACTATAAAGAAGATAAGGGAGAGAAAGAATGTGAAAGGATAAGAAGGGAGAACATTAGCCAAAAGAAACGATAACAAGGAAATTAACCAATAACAATTTTCCACCATTACAATTATATTTGCAAGTACGATAACAGGTGGATCTCTATAAATGCGTACTTTATAGTGAATAATTTCCTTATGCTGTGGTATTACCTTGTTTTCACGCCCTTCCTTTGTACACCCCTTCTTCATTTTTCATTCCCCCTTAACAATTAGCTATTGACGGATTTGTTCTATCTCCCCCTTTTACCCTACATTAATATCGACATTTACTACACAATTTTTCTATCCGAAAACTATCGTTTCCTTCATTCCACGACATCTATATACAAGCCGGTCAGGTCGTAGGGAGGGGTCGGGTATCCCAAGGGGATTAAAACCCACCAAAGAAAACTGAATAAAGCTTAGTTCATCATTAGTTATCTCAAAGAGTCGCCACTTGTGAGGGTCGGTAACAATAATTATATACTAATAATAAGTACTTAATAATCCTGTGATATCTCTTAAAGTCACCGGCTAGGGATGGGAGAAGTGTACACTTAGGGGTAACCGGTTAATAGAATAATAAAAGTAGAATAATAATAGGGAGATCCAAACTAAGATTAGTATAATAACAAATCGGTTTAGAGGTTAAGAGGTTCAATACCAACCAATTAACCTAGCTAATAAATTAGCCTCCCTATTATATTATAGCTAATAGCTTAACTATTCACTTCTATTGCTAAGGTTTTTGTATAAAATTACCAGAATAGTAACTATCTCCGCCATTTACCTCTCCCCTACATCCTGGTACATATACCCAGTTCATTGGATAGAGAATTGAGTCATTAGTGATAGTAAGTGGTTATCTGATTCCCTATACTTTAGTCAAGTATTCCCAGGCACTATTCTATAACCCACACTATTGGTATTCCCCAATTATCCCGCTATTCCTCTATCTATTCTTCACCGAACAACACCTCCTATTCTCTATCCCCTCCTTACGATTGAATAATCCCTACACATACTCTTAATATTTTATAAGTATTTCTTCCTCTATCCAGATTATTAATCGATCTTTTATAAAAATAATTTATAAACAAGCATACTAAAAGGTAGAGAATAGAAGAAAGGTTAAATGTAGAAAGATAGTGAGACAATAAAGTAGGTAAATCATCCATTGACAACCATAGATACGGTACTATTGGAATATCCGGATTATCCAAAGTTGAGTCTATTCTATTTCCCTACTTTCTCTTTTCTATAACTTATTCATCCATTTATCATTAGCAAGGTTATTGTTTCATATATGACCTATTCAATTCCCCACATACTTATATCTAGTTACCAGGCTATTCTCTATCGTAACAAAAGGGGGAGGTGTACTGGTTAATGATAGGGGAATTTTCTCCAATAAACTAAAGTTTTTTTATCCTTCTCTAATGATTTCTCTTCCTTTTAGGTTCTCTCCCCCCTAAGTTTGTCTTATTCTTTGGTCCATTCCCTTCTTAGGCCTTCCCCTTTTTCTTACCCTTGTTCTTTTTATCTATTGTAGATCTTTCATTCTCTATTATAGGGTTTTTACCCCCCCCCCCCCCCGATTTTTATGATCCAATTTTTAGCATCCAATTTTAAGCATCCAATCTTAAAAATCAAATTATAGAAGATTTTACGGTTACACGAGGATATTTCAGTAATAAGTCTAGCAGATAATAGAACTTAATTCTATAAAGTAAAGCAGGAAGATAATTAGAATCCATAGAAGGATTCTTAAGAATAGTTGGGATTAGAAGGAGGAGGTAAACAAGAAATAATCTAAAAAGAAAACAATATACAAATAGGAGAATGTACACAAGAAAGATTAGTAACCTCTATTATAATTTCTTCTAAGATTAGTACTCTTTTTGAATAGAGTTATATTGTGGATTATTATATTAGGTCTTTTATTCTTTTACTCCCTTTGTTTTATGATACGTCCCTTATTTGATTCTTGAATGTTCATTTGTTTTTAGTTAGAAACTTTTATTAGATTTATAGCTCTCAGTAAATTACCCTTTTTATCAGTTATATTTGTAGATTAAAAACCAAACTAGTACAAGTACTACCAATAAATTGTAAGATAATAGGGGTTATTGTTACTCTTTTTATAATAGGTTGTTATTTTATATATTTAAGTGTTGTTATATTTATTATGGGTTTTGTTCTTTATTATGGCAAATCCTTATTTCTTTATTGTTAACTATTCTAGTTCCCCATTATATTTGTATATTGAAACTTTTATTTATGTACTATATATTTTCAGATAGACTTTATCTTACCTATTATTAGAATAGAACTTTCATAAAACGTATATACGCCTCATAAGCCACTAATTATATCAATAGAAGAATGGGGGTGATTTATCCCTATTAAAATATTTAATTATCAACCCTCTATTTATATATTAGAGCAACTTATGGTAACGATAATATTTATAACTTTACCATTATTATATCTCAATATAAAAATAATATTTCAAATAGTTGGGAATGGAACTGAATAACGTAAATAGATCACCGTGAACCATAAAGTCATCAATATAGGATTAGAGGATTGAATAGTACGACTAATAAATTAACAAAAACTAGTTTAATAAGATTACCATAAAAATCTAATCTACTAATAATTAATAGTACACTAATAAGGTGTATTTATATGGTTTCAGCCCAAATAAATCATAATAGTGGCTAGCCTACCAATTTAAAACTAAAACTAGGACCCCAGTGTAGAGGGGGGTCGTACTAACCATCCTTAATTGTAAACTATTTCTCCAAGAGGAACAAGACGTTGTATTGACTATCTATAAGATTTAAACTTATAGTTTTACATTTTAGTATAAAAAGATTTTATTTAAAGATTACATTTAAACAAAGATTTTAGTATAAAAAGATTTTATTATACAATAATACAATTCAACTTTATCTAACCATATAAGACTCATCTACTTAATGAAATAGTAGGATATTTGTGGATAATAGAAAAAAGAACAGAGGAAGGCTCATGTTTCGTAGAACCTAAGATTAGGAAGGATAAACTAAGACTTGGCCTAATAGAAAAGAAAAAGGAAAGATATAGAATAAACCCTATAAAAGGATAGACCAAACTAACTGGTCTATATACTATTTTTGTGACAAAGTAGATTAGGACTTTATCAGCGAACAACTGAAGGCTTCCAAACTTTTACACCTGGAGGATGAGTCGAGGGATCCCAAAGGTGAAGAAAGGGCAGGAACTTTAGATCAGCACAGAGAATAACTTTACAAATAAGACTATCAAGAATACCTGCTGTCTGCTGAGATAGTTTTCGAGGGTAGTTTATAGATAGTAGAAAAGTCACAAAGGGACGTAATCACAATATTGAATAATAAATAGTTGGTAATGGAAGGGTAATAATGGAGACTAAGCTTGGTTATGAACCTTTTTTCTATGAACTTTTTTATCAAAGTAATATTTGCTCCCTATTGGGATCTTCTCACTTTTTATTCTTACACTCAAATCTTTTTATCGATGTGTCAAACCGTTTAGATAATATGAACAATCGGGAAGCATTAGCCTGTTCAATTTAGAATAAAACAATTAACATTATATGAAAAAAGTTTACCATGAAAGATTAGACAATAAAGCATATAAGGCGACTGAATCAAGAATGAATGGAGGAGTGCAGTTGAACAAAATAATGCAGAAGACAGAATCGCATACATCACTCTCCTCATGAATGGTTGAACGTTCAATAATTATAAATGTAACTTTTATGTTCGCAGGGATTGAATCCTAATTATAATAGCTATTTACCCAATTATTTTCTTTATCGTTTTATTATCTATTTATAGAGCCATGACCCTTCTTATCACTTTATCCTACTTCCGTATTTTCTCTGTCTATTCACTTAAGCATCTTTATCTATATTAGATTATACAAAAAGGGATTATACATGGGCAGCTCTTTGCGGGTTTATAGTAGAGTTACCAGATCAGGATTCTTGGTCCTGTTAAAGTTATATATTTGAATTTCTTTTCTTACGCCTTTTAGATGTTGATCCTGAATCCCTATTCCCCCCCTATACTCCTATTCTTTCGATTCTTTCATTTTCCCTTCCCTTTCGTTCTACCCCCCTCCTTTGTACTACTACTACCCTTCCCTTTTTCATACACCCCCCTCTTTGTCTTCTTCCCCACCTTTTTCTATCTCTGAATGTCGCACCATCATTCTCTTATGCATTTTTTTATTCCTTTTTATATTGTCTTTTTATTTTCCAAACTTTTAAGCTTTTTCCTTAGGACATTCATTCTACTCTTTTCTACCCCTACCTTGATATACTGGCAGAGTCACGCTCTTTATTGTTCTTTGGCTATTATTGAATCACTTGGTTTTTTTACGTCCCGACGATCTACATCCATCTTTTATGTTCACCCTACCATTTTACTCTATGTACATCCATCTTTTATGTTCATGTTCGGCTTAAGTTTACAGATGGTTCTCTTGTAGACCGGTTTATCAAATTAGGTTCTATTCCTTTTTTACTCTTATCTGGTCCCCCATGGACACATTAACCAGTGAATTTTGTCTTGTTATTGGTTGAGTCTCTCACTTATGAACAAGGTCCCTGTTCAAGTATTACCCTCCTTTTTACAAATTTTTATAAAATGTTTTATCCGTAAGCAAACCTCTCTTCGATATCCAATTATGACCTAATTTTCATACAGACCTTTTATTTATGCTTCTACCTTTTCAGGTAGAAAACCCTATTTGTCCTATTATTTTTAATTTTTGAACTAGCAGCATCAGGGATGATCTCTATTTTTAAATTGATTTAATCATAAGACATGACAAAGTTAGAACCAATTACCCTCGAGTAAAAAGCAATACAAGGGTTGACCAATACGGGGCCCTATGCCAGGTAGTAAACTTATTGTTATTATAAAAATTCAGCAGGGACAAGAAATTAACCATAGTATTCACTATGGTTAACTTGATGCCAACCACCTATCTTGTATTCACTTTCAAATACGTTTAAGTATTCATAGGTGCTAATAAATTATAATTCCCTAATGAATCATAATAAAAACGAATATTACAATTAAATTTATGCATATTGATTACATTGAGGTTAATAAAAGATTTGTTCTCCCACTAACTGCAGAATAAATAGAGTTGTCACTAAGGGACCCTATATATGACAAGTTAAATAGAGTAAGGTAATTATAGATATGTCCTTTATTAAGTTGTACTGAATTTACTATATATTTATACAATTCTTCCTTTATGTCCTTACAATCATTGCTATTCCTTGGGGTTAAACTCACTTTCAATACTAATGGAAATTGGTGGTTCCTATTGGTCAAATAGGTATTGGCTTCTATAGAAAAATTGGGATTGGGTTCTATAGATAGGTCTAGAAAATACTACAAAATATTATGTGCCAGCAAGGATTTGCTATAAAAGAATCGTTGGATAGCTGAGGATAAGGTTCAAATAGAATAAAAGATGGATAAGAGCTGGGATTGAATCGATTTATATTTAAAAAGCTTGTGAATAGGGGGCAAGAGGGTAATCTATTGATAAAATCACTAGTTGCTATCTTTTCTATTCATTGCCTCTTACCTGTGGGTGGGAGTAAAGCTCATAAGACCCCTCATAGGAAAGATGAGGCACAAAGGATTAGGGGGCCATAAGAATGTGTGATTAAAAGGTTGTAATCTAAAACTAGCTAATAGGCATGAGAGGGGATCGGTCTAGGGTAAGAGTTTAATAAAAATCACTTGACTAAATATAAATTGTATAGGGATGGGGGGTGGGAATGGTTCGTATAAGGAAGTCTGGTTTGATAATATAAGTATTAGACTTGGGTAATTAATTATTTATATGTAACAAGAGTCCCAAATCTCACCACCCATCTTGTTGGTTCAAGGGACTCTATTTTAATAGGGTGACAAAAACTAACACATCTAGAAGGGAATAAGAAATAGCAAAGATAAGATGGGTTGGGTAAGGGAAGTCGGAGCATGTACCTATTCGTCCTAACCTAAATTTGGTTAGTAGCTTAATCAACGTTTAATAGGTGGGAATGAGTAGGACAAAATCAAATAGGCGACAATAGAGCCAATCAAATATTTATCTATGTGGACTCTAGTGTATTGTAATTAACTAGTGACTCACTTGAATATCATGAAATTTGGGAGTCACTCCCCAACGGGGGATAAAGTAAGACAGAAAGGGGGGTGCAAAAGGATAAATAGGAAAGAACAAGGGAGTATATAGAAAAGGGGAAGTCCTAAGATAGGTGAAGGAACTTAATGTGGAGTAGAATAAGGTGGTAATTGGGTATAAACTTAGTCTCAAGAAGGAGTGGGCCCTTCAACCTATACCCTAATAACACCTCCTAAACTCGGAACAAGGGACTCTTAAACATTAAGACAAAAGATCCGGAGGGGATAAAATACTAGACGCTAATTTATAGACCTCTCCCCCACCTCCTCCTATTTCAAGTCTTTCTCTCCCCTGCTGATTTTACAGCCTTGGATTATTTCTCATTCCTTTATGTGACTCCCTTGAATGATAGGGGGTGATTAATCATGAAATTTGGGAGGCACGTTGCCTATCACTAAAATATATAAGTAAGTTGTATACGGAGTAAAAAGATTACTTAGAAAGGTAAATTTTGTAAACAACTAGAAGAGTGAAAGAGGTGAAAGGTCTCAAGTTGGCGTGAGTAGGTGGGTAAGATAGTAGAGGAAAAACTGGAACATTTATAAAGAACGTGAAAGTCAACGAAGGTGACAATAACGACAAAGTGTCAACAAAAGACATCACTTCGGAAAAAGAATTGAAGAATCAACAAAAGACTTAACTTCGAGAAAAGGATAGAAGAATAAACTTAACACTTGACTTCGGAAAAAGAATAGGTTTGGAAAAAAGAGTCCCTTGAGACTAAAGTTGAGAGAAGGGACTCGGTCCTAATAATAAAAGGAAGAGACCATAGAACTACAGACTCGTCATAACAATAAATAATCCACAATAATTTCAAAGCCTACCCTTAGTATGTTTAGAATCTCGTATATATTCGCTCCGATTCATAAAATAGGTTCACTAAAAAGATTTATCTTAAAAGGCTAGACTACATAAAAGGGCGCAAGAAGCGGAAAGTAATGATGCTCAACTCTCCAACCCATTGGTTTATTAGCCCTTTCTTATGAGGTGGTTCCCCCGATACTTCCTTTTAGCCTTCTTTTATTCCCCTATACGCTTATTTTATTCCCAGTCAGACCTAAGCCTTGCCTTGTGGATTGGTTACTCACCACATCAATTGTAGGATTTATCCTCTTCCCTTATTACCAACTCATTATTCCCACCTATTTTCCCTATATTGAGCTAACTAATCCTTTTATTAAGCTCCTTCCAAATACGCCTTGGCCATCCTTTTTACACACTAGTGACCCCCTTCCCCATCCTTTTGACACCCTAGTGACCCCCTTCCCCATCCTATTGATTTACCCTTAGCAAATCTTTCTCACTCTCTTCCCCCTCTTTTTATTCACCACAACCTACTTATCCCATAAATTATTATCATACCCCACATTTGAACAAACCATAAACTTTTCTGCTAATTTTTATTGTGTAAAGTATTCCTATCCTTTGGATTTTATCACCTTACCCTTTATCACAATTTAGCTCCCCTATGCCTGAGTCTGCTCAATACTTTCTCGTGTATATCATTTTATCCGCTACCTTCCCTATGTTTCTTATTCCCTTTCTAAATATTCTTCTTTTAGTCTCGCTCATTTATTGTTAAAGTTAGTTCCCCTATCTATTGGCCTTGCAGATTTTATAGTTAAGTCAATTCCCGCTACTGGCCCACATTATTCGAGTCATAATTCCGTTACTATCTTTATATCAGATAGCTTTTTTTTGTCCCAAGCCCCCCTCCTTTTTCTATCCCTTATTCCCCAGACCCTTTCCCCTTACCACTCTCTTTCCCAATCATTTTCAATCCGTTAGTCCCCCTAATCCCCCATTCTTACTTTTGCTCCTTATTTCCCATTGGCTCTCATACGTTACGTTGAGCTGCCTTCCCTCTTTCATTCCAACCAACCGCCCCCCACCCTATTATTTATCCTACAAGCTAATTCCTTTCTCAATCCTAGTACCCTCCCATTTCCCTACTCCATCTGAGGGGGTTCCTTTTTTCTCTCTTTTCACATTCCCCCTTCCTACACGTATTATCCCCTATAGCCATCCACCTACCACTCTCCCCTTTCCCCTACTTGTTTTCCCAAGTTTCTACTTCCCTCCTCAATTTTCTTCTTCTTTTTTAGTTGTTTTTTTTCACCTACTCGTGCTCTTTTTTCTTACATGTATTTAAAAAAACTTTGTGTCACCATTTATAAAATTTTATTTATGGGGTGACGACCTTGAATCGTTAGATGAAATTTGGGAGTCATGTTTATACTTACGATATTTCACATCCACTCGAATAGGTTCATAGTAAAGTGTTGATTACCGATAGTTCGGCCTATTTTGAGTTATATCATTATATGATTTCGAATATTTCCCACTAATCTTTTATGTGTCTCCTTTACCTTTATTTATCTGTAGACTTGCATTTTATAATCACGACCTCTACAATTATATTCCCTAAGGTGATTCATTCGCCATCTTCATATAAACCTATCTTCTATTTCCTTAGTACCCCTTTCCCCAAACAGAAGGGTTTTCTCTTTTTAGTCTTCCTATTCTTCTTGGCTAGTCTTTTTCCCACCTCCTCCCCCACATTCTTTTCACTCTTCCATTATCCTTCGATGTTCTCTCATCTCCCCTAAGTTTGTTACTTTTCTTCCTCCCTATATGGGTTTTGAGTTTCTCTCCTATTTTCTATTTGGTTGGATCATTAGTTTCTCTTATTATCCCTCGCTTCTTGGGTGTTATACCCTTAATTATATAAACCCCTATTTAGTTGGATAAATTCAAGTCCAAGGTTTAAGGACTGGGATTAAATACCCAACGACAAGTTAAATCGTTAGTGTAGGTATGAAACCCCAAAAAAGAATCATTTACGATAAAAGGTTTGGGATTAGGGATGAAGACAATGGGTGTGGGTAACCGATTTATAAGATAATGCAACGAACCTTGTATCTGCACTTTATCAATAGAAAAAGAATAGTCTGGGAAAACTAAATGGTGACGAAATTAGATCGGATGGAATGGAAAGAACAATGGACAAAAAAAGGGTAAGGAATGACAGGTCAACAAACAAGGCTAAGAAAAGGTCGCGACGATCCCCCTATATGATACGCCCATATCAGGGATCCACCTACTATTCTTATACTATTGACCCTTCCCCTAGTCTCTGTACACGTTCCCCTTCTTTCTCCATTCGGCCCTTAGTCCTTCTTTTGTCGATTTATCCTTACCTTTTTTATATATTCCAACCAAAGCATATTAGCTCTTTCACTTTTGTCTTTAAATTGGGATACGGGATCCTATTTGTCAATTAGTAAATCTATCATTACAATTATTTATCTAAGTTAGTATCAAATAATCATATTAAATGAGAACATTTTAAATATTTATCAAATCTATTAAACGGAGTTTAACCAAAACCTAAAGCCATATTATTATCTTTAATTGACATATTATTTATAGACTCCCAACTTTTCTCTTCTTTTCTTCATTTCCTCTATTCCTTTGTCCGTTCTACCCCCTTTTCTTTAGTCCCTCTCTTTATCTTATCCTTTTAGCTAACTTATGATCCATCACATCATTGTTGGTTCCCCGTCTTACTCTGTCCTCCGAAACCTTTATCCCAGTCCCCCCTCAGGGTTCTCATACAGGGACCCCTATTACCTTTATAAAACTATTTTTATATAGATAAATTGGTTAAGTTAAGTAATATCAGTTACCTAGAGTAACTGGGTTGGTATTTTCTTACGTGTATTAGTCTCCATCACCCCGTGGTATTACTGGGCTATTTTCTTCTAATAGTCATTATTCTAGTTCAACCCCCTCCTTGTTGATATCTGCAACCATTTTCCATCTACAAATTTATACTATCGACTTGTCGATTCTATCTACCCCAATGATACTAAGTTTTAGGCTATTACCCTATAGAGCTGTATCCCCCAACTACTTTATTCACGTATAAGTCAGTCTATTAGCTATTTCATTTGATGATTAGTTAGCACTATCATTGCCTCTTTGGTACCTAGTCGTCTACCTACGATATACCCAATTATAAATGACTCGATTTTCAATAGGGAAGGAATAAAGCAGGCTAACCAATAGACAAGACAATAGAGAATCCAATCCAGGTAATAAAGACAAGGTCAAGAATGACCCCTATTTTTATATAATACTCCCCCATCCTTTAGCCACTTTCATCCCTCACTTATTTGTTCTCCTCATACATTTCTATTATGACATCCTTGAGATGTTTTAGTTTTTAAATTATAAAGTCATTCTATAATCTCTGTGGCTTGCTTCTCCCTTACTCTCTTTTCTCCTTCTTCCCTCTCTTTCTTATTCAACTTCTAGTCCTATTTATTGTTTCATGGACTTCTTCCAGGCTATCCTATTTCCTAGCTTATGTTTTTTCTTAACCGCTTTATACACACCTGCGAGCTTACCTCTTGTTATTTTTTATGTTCCCACATTCTCTATGGACTATCCTAGTCTTCCCAAAACTTTTCAATTATCTTATTATACATTTATATCGTCTTTATAAAAGGTTATTGTATGAATATAAGGTTATTTTTATTTATATTTGGTTTATAGCCATATTCTTAGTCCACCTCCAACCTTCCCCCTTTTTTCTACCTATTTTCTTGGTTTAGAGTGGACCTATCTACACCTATTACCTACTAGTTTGTATTCCCCCCTATTCTTCTACCCTACCCCTTGTTTAGGACCATTGAAACCACTATATTTACCATTTTTGGTTATTTATCAAACTTACGTATAATCCATTTTTATTCTCCCTATTCTTCCAATCGCTACTATCTCCAATCTATTAATATCCTCACTTATAGGCTCACACGATAAACAGAAAATCAAGCATAATAAATTGACCCAACTATGGAGACCACAGTAACCTCCTGAGAAAGGTAAACCAATGGATAGGGTAGGCTCAAGTGAAGAACACCAGGGTATTGGGTAGAAGGTAATAGAAGGACAAAAAGAGGAAAAGGGTAGCTAGAATTGGAGAAAAAGAAAAGGGATAATAGCCACATTGTATGTGTATGGTTGCCTATAATAAACGATTGATAAATAGGTGTAAGATTCGGGATAATAGGGAATAAGGTAGTAAGAGTGGGGGAACCGCAAGATAAAGAAAAAGACCCAGAAGAGATTCACTACAACCAATGGTTGGGATAGAGGAGGTCATAGGCTATAAACTGTATGGTCTTACTGATTGTCTTGTCTCCAGTAAGAAGAGGAAAAAGGAACCCAAACCTAACCCAGTAACAAGAATGCCAAGGTGAGGGCTTTGAAACCCTATAAAATATTAGGGCCTAGTCTACACAGATAAGAGAGGGGGGGATCCCGATCCTACTTTTTCGACTAGTTAGTTTATACATATCAAACCTTTCTTTATTTTACTCTCTCTATGGCTAGTTCCCTTACCCACCTAATGTAGGGCCTATCCTCTTGAAGTTCCTTTGTCTTTTATTATGTCTTTTTCGTTACCATTCTCTATACTCGTTTTGTCCCCCTAGTGTTAGTTGTCACATCATGTGTATAAACCACTAGCCACGATTTGTGCTCCGTCGGGGACTTATTAAAAAGGACTAGAGGATAAGGGGATTGATAGGTTTTTCTTATTTTATTAGGTTATGAATTATTTATCAAATTGATCAAGTTATTCTTTATCAAAAAGTTTTATCAATTATAATTTGTTTTTAAATAATTTATCTATTATTATCTGATTCCCT
>JAKSZP010003693.1:0-12774 GCA_022478985.1 Massospora cicadina | reverse complement strand
GTGCCTAGTCTGGATCAACAAAGAAGATTTCTGAAAAGGATCCTTTGACTGCAACACGTGGGATAACCTCCATGTTGCGTGCCACCATTGGGTTGGGGATAAATGATGCCCTAGCAATATGATCCCTCTGGGTTGGGGCATAACAGGCTGGTGCGCACAGGTCTACTGATAGAACTGACCCAGATTCCATTAATCCCCGATGAAGCGCATGCTTTAGGGATTCTGGGTCCACAGTAGTTGGAAGTTTGATAAAGTTACCCAAAAAATTTTCTCATAGTTAGATCTAGTTCTCAGCGCATGAAGAGAGCCATGCGGAATCTCAATTGTAACTGAGGCTGCACGGTTTGCGTCCACTGCAGTTGTAAATCTTACATCAATATAGTGGCTTTCCACCACTTCATGAATAGTGGTGTTTACTGGAAAAGCTCTTGCTATGGCTTCAAAAAAAACTAAAATAATCCCTTGCATAAAACTCAACAGGATATACCCATAGTAGCTCTAACTGTATGAGAAAGAGTGGACCAGGGAGTGCACGTTGTGAGCGAGTTTCTGCCCATCTCTTCCTCACTTCAGCCATAAGCCGCTTCACAAGGGTAAATGGTGGGTGGTGCAGGCACTGGTTATTTCTGCCATGCGCATGAGGCATCCTTCACTCGCTTATTTTTGTGTACATTTACATTTAAATTTTAAATTTAAATTTAAATCTTTAAATTTATTGTGGGGAAGGCTGACATTGGACAGACACCTCCAAATATGACTCAGATGAGACAAAACTTAGTACCAAGGAAGGCACCCCAGAGAAGCGATGCTATCTCTTGTTGCCAGCGGGAACGCCACTTATGGGGAGGTGGAGGGACGTGTGAAGGGGCCGTAGCCACAATTGAACACGTGTGGAGGAAGGGGTCTGATTTGATGAACCAGACTGGGAACCAGGAGGAGACCAGCTGTCAGCGACGCGGTGGGAGGTATCCAAATTATCCATACTTGAAAGTGGTCCACCAAATGAGACCGGAATCTGTGGACAGCTTCTGGGAGGGTGGGGGTGGAGCCTGCGATGGCATCTAAGACAGTTGTGTGGATGGTCCACATGGCGATTGCAACCACCAAAGCACGGAGGGAGGGTGGAAGGGGGGAGGCCATTGATAGAGCAAACATATCTCTTGACAGACTGAAGGGGTGCGTTTGATCCTGGCCCAGCAGACGTTATACTTAGCGCCATATCACTTAGAGGTAGGGCACTTCTCCAGGCGGTGGAACAGCGTTCCATACTGGCCACACACGATACAGGATGAGTGTAAAGCGTTAGAGTGCTCAGCTGTATGATACACCCGCCTCAGGCAGCGCCACACATGGGAGCGGACTTGAGGCTGCAACAGAGGATGGTGTGCGTACTTCCAGATAGTTTTTTGGGTCTCAATGGAGTAAGGGATGTCCATCATGTCCAGGTAGTTCACCCTGGATAGGACATGGGGCTGTGTGGGGATCACGCCATCTTGGATGGGTAGCCCCTGTACCTCTTGTGTGAACTGAGGAGAGGGGCGGCCTTTCTGGGTTGTGTGTCCGCTAATACAAATTCTCCACTCAGCGCTCCGCATGGAGAGGAGGATTCGTTTGTAGTGGGTTTTAGTCCCGTGAGGGCCTGTGGCCAATGTGTGTGATGCGAGGTAATTCATCAGGGAGTGGGGGTTTGATGGGTTGTTGAGGCCCAAGGCTCGGGAGAAGTTGGAGCAGGCTGCGCGGGACCAGTGTTGGGAGGGGAGCATAGGGGCGGTGACGGCCACTATCCAGGTACCCATGATCTTGGCAGCATGGGCTCTAAAGTCGAGCAGACCCATGCCACCATGATGATGAGGGCCAAATATGACCTATAGCCATACTGGTGGAGGGCGGCCTGACCAAAGCCATCCTTGCAGCAGGGCATACAAGGATTTGAAGAAGCTTGGGGAGAAGGGGATGGCGTGGGCTCCAAATCAGACTTTGGAGAGGAGCATAGAGTTGGCTAAAACAACCCTGCCAGTAAGGGAAGTAGGGTGGGCTCTGAGAGAGGCGATTCGCTTTGTCACGCTGTCCAGAATACGGCACTCCATTACTGCTGACGCGTATCCGCCTGCCTCCATCCACACGCCCAGATGGCGTACCAGTCCTATGGTAGGGCGTGGCACGAAGGGGAGCACCAGTGGGGCGGTGTGTGTTGAGCTGGTAGGGCGAGGACGTGGGCGAGCAGATGGGCCGGGTTGGGAACTAATTGCTGGGGCCCAGCAGTTCTGAAACCAACCAAGGAGGATGATTTCGGTTTTGGAAACGTTCAGTGCCGCGTTACTTACCCGGGAATACTCCTGGATGAGAGCTTCAAGCGCGCGTGCATCTTGATTATTAGACACCCCAGCCACACAATCATCTGTGAACGCCATTATCTTGACTGGGGCTTGGCCTGGCACATGGACCCCAGTGAGTTGGGCATTCACATTTCGCAGTAGTGGGTCGAGGCTGAAGTTGTATAAGAGTGGGCTGAGGGGGTCACCTTGTCGCAAGCCCCTTTGAGGGCGGACTACTTCCGTTAGGAAGCCAGGGCTACGTACTGCCATTGTTGCAGATTCCATGAGCAGCATCACCCAGTTGATGAAGTGAGGGGGTAAGCGGAATTGATGGAGGCAGGCCCTGAGGTATTCCAAGTTTACTCTATCATAGGCCTTCTGTTGGTCCAAGAAGAAAAGTGCACCATAGGCTGTGGACTGACATGCATTAGCCACAGAGTGCACGTTATCCCAAATCGACCTTCTTGGTATGAAACCGAATTGTTCTGGGGAGATGGTGGCAGATGCTACAGTCCCTAAACGGTTAGCCATGATTTTTGTTATGATTTTAGTGTCTGTATTAGTTAAAGAAATGGGGCGCCAGTTGGCTAAGTCTAGCTTATCCCCTTTCTTGAAGAGTGTGACAGTGAAGGCCTCATGTCCTCCTGGTAGGAGGCGCGTTTCCAACAGGCTTTGGTTAAGTGAGGCGAGTAGCAATGGGGATAGATATTTGAAATACTTTTTGTAGAATTCATATGGAATGCCATCTGGGCCTGGGCATTTTTGGTTTGGTGCACTGCTAATGGCTGTCCAAAATTCTTTCAGAGTAATCAAATTCATTATTTCTGGTTATCAGAAAATGGTGCAGATGTGGGCTTGGTCAAGAAATTCCGCCACTTCAGCTGGCTGAATTGGATTGGATCGGTACAACTCAGAGTAATACTTTTGTGTTTTGATTGCCACTTCAGCTGGCGTATCCACAATGGAATTATCCGATCTTCACACCCGTATGTAGGCCACGCTCTGGCGTGGTGAAGAGTTTTTTTAAAGAAATGTGCGGTGCACTTGTCACCTTTTGTGATGCGTTTGGCCCTGTACTGAACACAAACCCAATGTTTGTGTTGCCTTTCGAGTGCGTTGAGGTGGGCAGCTGCCTCCGCCCACTTCCAGCCCCATGCAGAGCTGTATACTGTAGCTGGGATATTGGACTCCAGGTGTGCCAACTCTGCCAGAGTGCACAAAATGACCGCCGATGTGGCTCATGAGCATCTGGAGGAGAGATGGCGAGAGTGGCAGATGGTATCATCTTTGAAATTTGCCCATGTGGAAATGTGGTCCACGCAAATTGGTGCAACAAACTCTTCTGCCAAAGTTGCTGATTCCACCCACGTGGAAAATCCTGGTGACGCGAGCTTGGAGGGGCATATTTTGCACCAATGTGGGGCCTTAGCAGCTGTGACAGGTAGGTGGTAGGGTATTGAGACCAGTCAATGGTCAGAGAATTCCATTTTTGTTGTTTTAAAGTGGGATATATGGGGTTGGAATTTCGCCAGAGTAAGGATAAGGTTGATGCGGGACATGGACCTTAATTGGCCATTGTGGACGTGGGGGTGCATCATGTTCTCGAGCAGCAGGGCTTGCTGCAGCTGCGCATCCATTAACCCAAGAGTGGCCTTTAGAACGCGAAGTTCAATGTGGCCCTGGGTGACGTGTAGGAGGAAGGCCACTGGTCCATTGGAGTGTTTAGCCAGCAGTTCATATTGTCAACTACAAAAGGGTCTGAGGGTAGCGGGAGGGATTTGACTGGAGAGAAAAATTCCTGATGCTCTCATGCACTGTTTGGGGCATAGATGTTGATGATAGCGTGTATCTCGTCAGCCCATGAGAAGGTGACAACGAGGACTCAGCCATTGAGGAAGGTTTCTGACGATAAAAATTTGAAAAAATTATTTAAAAATTAGCACCTCACAGTGCTCTGACCAAAAGGATAGGGATGGAAGGAGCATTGTTTTCCGAGCTTCCTCAGAACCTTGTGGACAGTGGGACTCCTGGATGGCCAGGATATCCACGGGTAAATTTTGTTGTAAAAAACTCAGTTTCCTAGCCTGGGATGGGGAGGCCTTGAGTCCAGCGATATTCAATGTCTCTAAAGTGAAGGTTTCCTCCATTGCACCTTAGGTGTGAGGGGGTGGGCACCCGGGCCCACCAGCCTCCTCTAGATCCCCACGGGCCTTCACAGCAGCGTGGGTGTTAGCAGCAACGCTATTAGGATTTTTGTTAATTTTTGTGGAAAGAGTTGCGTTGTCTTTGGCCTTTGCTTTTTGTTTCGCCAACGTTGGATGAATTTTTTGCGGTGCAGATGAGTTTGGTGCACCATTGAGCAGGTCGATATTTTTTTTTTCAGTTGGGATGGGTCCCAAGTCAGTTTTGACCGGAGCTTAGGTGCAACGATTGGGTGAGATCAAGTCCCCCATCAGATCCTCAGATTGAGTGGCCCAATCAGCATGGGCTTCCCAACCTTATTGGTTGATGGATTCCCAAGTTGCTTCCGCTGTGAAGGTTTCAATGTCCTCCTGGCGTTGGGAGTGTGGGATAGTGGTGGTGGCTTTGGCCGCTTCCTTAGCCATGGCCCTGCGGGCCTGCTTGGTCTTCTTCCATCCTTGCAGGGAGATAGGCTTTACCAGTAGGTAGCAGCCTTGTGCTCCCCATGGGAAGGCCTCCTTGGTGCTTGCAGTTGGTTCGTAGTGCGACTCCCCGCTGGCCATAGCTGCTGAGGGGTGCTCTTGGAATGTGACGCCCTCCTTAATGGGGCATACATGCGCCTTATGGCCAAATGCGTCACAGTGGGTGCAAATGGGGGCGCGCTGTCCACGGTCACCCAGAATGGGTGGGTGGTATGCCCTGCAATATCATTAAAAGTGGAGTGCAGGATCTGGGTTAGGTCCTTTGTGATCTCCTCAGTTGGGGTCAGGACTGCGATGGCTTTGCTGGTGCACAGGTGTGGCATCAGTGAGAAGCGTTGCATTTCAAAAGATTGTATTTCGCCATATACAGTGAGACCATCTTTCAGGTGTTGTTACAAAATGTCACGTTTTACCATAGTAGGCAAAAAGTTAAACGTGAGGAAAATTTGGTTTGATTTTGTCTATCTGGTGAACCTGGTTTTAATGACCCATTGCCCTTCAGGGAGGTCGACCACTACGTGCACCACAGCAGCCTCGTCTGCTGCCTCTTTGTTTTCAAAACTTAGGTCCAGCCAACCGCGTGACATGGAGTGAGGTGCGATGTACACCACGGTTAAGAAAATTGTGTGCACATCTTCACAAAATTTTTCCCATAAGGCCGTTTGTTGGATGTCTAGAAACACAGGGACTCCGAATTCCACCAATGAAAGTGGCTGGGAGTGTGGCGTGTTGATGTACTGGTTGCATCGTGCTTGCCATGTGAGTATTTCCGGGGAAATAGTGACCGCCAGTTTTTTAAAATTTTTGTCTATTCCACCAGCTTCTCTGGGGCGTTTTCAAACGTTGGAGGCCGCGGGCCTTCCACCTGCTCCTCTTACCTTACTTGCCCAAATGCTCCCTGACATGGGTGCAGACTAATCTCCTCTGTGAGATTATCAAACTAAATTCAGACTTGAATTGAATAGGTTGCAAAAGTGATTGCAACGAGAAAGAAAAGTTAAATTTAAATTTAGTTTAGTGGATTCCTCATGAGGGGGAACCCCAGACAGAGGCGCTGGCATTCTTCTGGATTTATACGTTGGTCCCTGCTGGGCCTTCCCAGTAGGTACTTGATTTTTTTCAGGTTGGGTAGGCTTACCTGGTTTGGGCTTATTCCCTGCCAATTGATTGGGTAATTCTGGCTCATCATCAAACCAATCTATTACTCCCGCCTTCATCTGACCATCAGCAGATACTGGTAGGGATTTTTCAGCTGGTTGATTGGCTATTTGGCTAGTCCCATTTGAATTTTGATGTTGATTTTGATTTTGATGAACATTACAGCTAACTGATTCACCACTCAGTGTTGATTCAGTTGATTCGCGTTGGTTACCTTCCAAACTATTGAAATGATGGCCAACTGATTCAATAATTACTGTAGATTCAGTTTGGCCCTTTTGGTAATATTGGAAGTGAAAAAATGATGACCAACTGATTCAACACTTTCTGATGATTCAGTTTGGGTGCTCAGGCTGATTTCCGAAGTGGAAGCAGTTGGCAAAGCCTTCTAAACCCCATGCGCGGTATTGGGAACTGCAATACTTCCTACTACCATGAGTAGAACCTTAGATGTGCCTCCAGGGTGGGGCGCACAAATTGGGTGACCCTCAGTCAACACAGAGCTGACTGGGGTAGGCTGTACAGTGGTGGTATCATTTGTGATCCCACCGTGGCTTAATAAGATTGGTTTGTATCTGCTTTTGCAGCTTCAGTTTTGGAGAGGGTTGTACGGGTTGACGCACAAGTTGGCAACTAAGAGCTTTGTGATTTGGGGTGAGTTTGAGTGAATTCTGAAACATCAGAGGTGCGTTAATTGAACTTTACCACCATTATTCTTTAGGTTCGTTAAGCTAAATTCCTGGGTGATGGTAATATTCAAAAAAGAAATTTACCTTTGAAAGAAAGATAATGCATAACGTAATCTAAAATTTGATATTCAGGTAAAGTGGGCTTATGTTGGTTACTCCTTTAGATCTCCTTTTTTGTGGTCGCTGTAGTTGATTCCATTGCTTGAGCTTGGAGGCAAATAATTTCATCACTCAGTTTTCTCATAATTAAATCAGAGTTCTCTGTAACACTCTCATCAAGTATCACCTGAACACTTTAGGAACTGAAGGATCTCACCCATATTAAACTTAAAAAATGACATCTTAATAAGAAAATGGCAAATGAGTTGGTAGGCGAACAAAGCACTAGGTAATAATAGTTTCACAGAGATGGGTCAGATAAGGCCATCTTTTTAAAATGGAGATTAAGGTTCTGTTGACTCTCTCAATGTCCCCATTAGTTGTTGGGGGATAGGAGCTATGACTTAATGAGCAGTTTTAACAACTTTGACAATTTTTGTAGAAGTTGGGAAGCAAAATTAGTATCATTGTCTGACATAAGGACCTTGGGACATTCATGTTGAATGTCAATTTGGTGGTAGAGGAACAAGGCAACTGCCTTAGAGGAAGGAGTAGCAATTGAAATTAGCCTCAACCCATTTAATCAACCGGTCAACAGCCATAATAATGTGCTGGTGCCCATGAAACCCCCAAGGAAAATGTCCTACAACATCAATGCTTACCACTTTAAAAGCCTTGGTCAGTGTTATCACTTGATGTTGGTAAATTGGGTTGGAGGCACCATGGCTTTTACAGATGAGGCATTCATTAAGAGTTTCTTTGATAGAAGTGGTAATGTAATCTAATAGTATCTGGATTTTAACCACTCCTGAGTTTTTCTTCAGACCACTGTGACCTACTTGACTATGCCCTTTCATAATAGCATCAGACCGCAATTTGTGTGTAAAAAGGGTAACCATTTTAAGTTGACCTTCTTATACAAAAAACCCTCTTGTATCATAGTATCCTTAGTAATGGTCTTAAAAAAGGCTGAATATTTTTCAGATTCTTTATCCCACATCTCAGGCCATCCAAATAGATCATATAATTGCTTCTCCTTCTTGGGATCAAGATTAACACAGGAAACTGAGATAGGCCATCTGCATTTTGATATTGGTACCTGAAATTAAATGATTAAAAATTGAAAGTTTTGCAATAGTAAGACCAACAAACTAATCTCGAGCCAGATCCTTCATATTTTGAAACCATCTTAGAGAAGAATGGTTGTTAACAACAGAAAATGGCTGCCATATAAGAAGGATCAGAAGTATTCTATTACCATAATTACAGCTAGGCACTCCCAAGGTTAGCTGTATTTTGCTCAGGTTTGGATAAGGTTTTGCTGTAGTAGGCCATAGGATGGTCAATTTGATCGTCATTATACTGAGATAAAATGGTCCCAATAGCAACATTGCTCATGGTATGCAGAATAAAAGGCTTTTCAGATCGAGGATGGATCTAAACAGGCTTTTTGGATAGAGCGGTTCTGAGGGAGTTAAAGGATTGCTCTTAAGAAGAGCCCCACTCAGGTGATACACCTTCTTGTAATTCTGGAATAGAGGTCCATCCAGATTGCAAGTTTAGGTATAAGCTGTCAATAATATTTGAACATACCTAGGAAGACCAGTATATCATGCAAAGAGGCCATAGGAGATATTCAGCTAAAGGCCATAATTCTGTCCAGCAGAGGTTTAATCACTTTAGCTGAAACCTTGTGCCTTAAGAACTCCATTTCATTCTGGAAGAAGGAACATTTGGAAGGTTTAAGCTTTAATAAAGAATTTTTGTCAAAAATTTCTCACAAGTAGTCCAAATGTTTAGTAAAAGTCTTCAAAAACATTTTAATGCCACATAAATATATCAGGACTCAGTTTAGTTTTAAGACTTAAAGCACTCCATCCATGGCCTCTGAAAAGTGGCCATAGTATTGCTCAACCCTTTAGCCATACAGTTTGATTCATACAGGCCCTTTCTAGAGAATAAAGCACATTTTGGCCAGTCTTCTAGGGCTAACTTAATCTGTTAGTAACCACTGGTCAAATCCATCACAGAAAAGTATGTAGATCCAGCAAGCAAACAGATAAAATAGTTAATCTTGGTTTATATTAGATATCTCAACGAGTAATTGCATTTTACCTATGATAATCCATAACCACCTGGTGAGAGCCATATACTTCTTCTTCACCAATAGCAACGGTTAGGCCCAAGGGCTATTGGATGGGTTCTCAAATCCGGCTTCCAATGTTTGATTCAATTCCTTGGTGGCCTGAGTTTCCTCAACCTTCAACTTACAATAAGGCTTTGAAAAATGGGAGGATACTCCTCAGTTTCAACGGTATGCGTCACTCCATTCATCTTACCAAAATCATAGGTATGCTTTGCAAAATTTTTGGAATATTCCTCTAGTAGTCGATGCACTAGGTTTTTTAACTGTAGTAAGATGTTTTAATTGCAGGACCCACATCAAGAATTTCCTATTGGATTCCAGCCCAAAATCTTATAAGATCCTAAAAATCTTAACATCATAATTCCAAGAAAGGGGTAATAGTTTTACTTAAGCTATTGTAGTCAGTTTGATCCGCAGTTTTCAGCCCATTAGTAAGATTTGCCAGTAAGACGAGTAGCACTCCCAAATATGTACAGTTCAATACCCCTAGACACGGCAAAAACTCCTTACCAAAAAGGTTCAAAACGCCCTAGATTTGTGATAAATGAACCTTGAGGAGAGTGAAATGTAAAAAGGTTTCAAAGATAATCTGATATTTTTGAAGGAATAACAATGGTATCAGGGGAAAAATGGAAATATAATCTTCTATGTCAGCCGTCTTGAGGGGTAAATTCACTTGAGTTCTTCAACATGATACTGGATAGAATAGGACCTCTTTATCCTTTCCAAAACACAAACCTGACGTTTGGTATGTTTAATGAGAGCATGTCTAGATTAAAGTATCGGAACCTGATACCCCAAAAGTGATAATTAGATTTGGGGTAATTAATGATCCTGACAAATTCCTGTAAAAAGGGTCCCCAAAAAGGAGGTCATAACTCAACTTATCTAAAACAATCACAGGTATCATAAGAGTTAACTTTATGATCTCAAAGGAAGTGAGGTAAAGCTCCAATTGACCGCGTAATCTGAGGTCCTGCAGTTCTATACTCCTCAAAAATGGGAAATGTCAGGCGTAAGTTGGATCCACTTAGTTAGCTTAGATGAGACTCATTCATGGGAAAGCCAATATCAATGTTGGCCTTAGAATTGCCCAATTAACTAGGATATTAATGTGGATGATCACACTTTTAAATTGAGAAGTTAGCCAATAAGAATGGCAAGGCATAAGAAGAATATTAGTCTTTATTATACTCTACAGGGATAAGTCACCCTGATTTATACCTGAATCAATATCAATATAATAACTTTATTGTACTTTTCTTTTTTTCTTCTTATCTGCTTTCTTCTTTTAACAGCAGTCTTTAGTATGGAATTATCGGTGACAATAGTTGCTTTGAATTGCCTGGGAGTTTCAGATAATGCATACACTTTGGGACGACTTGGTTTTTGAGAGTCATGGCATTATGGTTTTCAGTGAATTGAGGTGGCAATTTTAACAATGCCTTCTTAATGTCAAAAAACTTTCAGTAGTTCTTCTTCACACTAATAAGGTAGACTTGCAGTTGAGTCTATGACGAGAAAGTGGACATAACAGAGGTAATAGTATTATCAAGATTTAACTGACCACAGGACATAAAATCTGAGCCTCTCAATAGAACTGGTGCATGAAGTTCTTAACAATTTATTTCAAAATGGCTGTATCCCCATAAAAGCCTGTTTTTGGAAGATAGGGTTTTCTCACTCCTAAATTCTTTAACAAAGCCTCTTTGACTTGAGACCAAGTAGTACAAGTCATCAGATAGGGAGCCATATAACCTGTGCTGAACAGGTAAGACAATTTGGCAACTAATATATCTTTTGAAGGTCCGTTGCCTCCCCAAAGCCTTCTTGTATAAGTAAGAAAAAAATGATATTCCCTTCTTCAGGAGAATACTTACCCTTAATATCAGTTTAAAATCATATGGACATTAACTGTTAAGAAATGAACCCCAGGATGCTCCAGTTGAGTGGAGATTAATAGATAAATTTAGAGGCTTGGGAGGAATACTGCAGGTGCAAGTTGGTGAACTCAGTGTTTTTGTCAATCTTATGATTTAACTATAAAATGGCCCACCTTAGCATCTAATCTTCATGTTAATTCAAAAAAATTTACTCATGTTGCGCATGGTATTTAACCAAGGAATCAATCTTTGTTTGGAGCATATTACCCTTATATTTACACTCTTGGCACAAGATATCAGTCTCTAGCCCATTTGCCCAGTGTTGTAATTTCAGCAATTCCATATGCATCTTGTCAGGCAAACAGCAAGTAAGAATTATACCGTCCTGCCAGCCTAGGTGCCAAAGCACCCAGACGGCAAATCAGAATGCCCAAGGCACTGATGCTGGTATGAAAAATATGAAACTGGAAAGGATTTTCGCCACTATCTGCCGGTGAGCCAGAATTTTGTACAGTCACAAAATAAAATACCAGACAAACTTGTTTATTAACCCTGAGGGGCATGAGAGCGCCAGTAGAAGAGGCGGCTTAATTCTCAACATATAGAAACTAAATTTTAGGAAGGGTTTAATGGAAAATTTAAGGAAGAAAAATTGACCACAATTTTCTCAGTGCAATGCAATCGATTAAATAGTAGTCAATTTAGAGGGGAAACAAACTGGGATCAGATCCCACAAGTCTGACCTAACCGGCGAATTGTTTGGGAATGGGGAACAGATAATTTGACTGGGAACTGACATTGAAGAATTTGGCGGCAGGCTAAGTCACTGTTAGTTCAACCTCACACGTCTGAACTGAGGCTCAACTGCATTTCCAATGGTTGGTGCAATGGCGTTTAGCCTGACAAGCAACAGGAATCCCCCAAGGCCACCCCTCATAGGGGTGGGTCCATTTGTTAGGAATGGGTTCAGGATGCTCACTCCGCCCATGCTCAGTCACTGGGCCATTCATTCGGTCAGTGGCATTGCATCAGGCGTGACGCCTGATTTACCAGTGGGGAGCTTTGAACCCTTGTCAATGGGTGTCCAATGCTGTTACCTGCCCATCAGGGATGATCCCCGACAATTTTGGGAGGGGGGTAATTTTTCTGAATGTCATGTTAACCAAATAGAACTGTCAGACATTCTGACCAATGTATCAGTCTTCATAGATTTTTGACCATTTGAGGTTCAAACATTGGGCTGATTGCCACCTGAAAAAGTTCTGATCAATTTATTTTGACAATTTTTGCACAGATTTCACTGATTCCCTGTAGCACTTCTGCCAAGGTAAGTGTGGGTACTGGGGGCAGGATCCAAAGTGGAAGAACTGTTACCCAGCGCTCATCCACCATATGAGTGAGATTGCCCTGAGTAATGAGGGGTACAGCCATCCTCTTCAGTGCCTTCTTGCTCAGTGTTGATTTTTTGGGCTTATTCTGATGGCTGGTTCTTCTCTGGTAGTATGGTAAGGTTTCAAGTATCTATTGTATGGGGACAATAGATCAGAAAGTGACTATAAGTTAATATATAACTACTTGGTAGTACTCAAATTGTATACCCTGTCATTTACTTGGACGATGGCACACCGCCCTGATCTTACTGATCCCAAGTAAATACTAACTAATACAAAGTAAAGTACTAAACACAAAAAGTTTATAAAGTTAAATTATATACAAGTCATAGTAGTGAATATTTTTTATTAGCATCAACTTGAGGGTTATTTATAGGGTCTAATGTTCACCACATCTTACCCATGACGTCTCATTTTCAATATTGGCCCG